>JARQOD010011304.1:0-23941 GCA_033576555.1 Oophaga sylvatica
AGGTGTACGTAGCGGGCTGTGTGTACGGGCGGAGCCGCGTGTGTACGAGGTGTACGGAGCAGAACCACGTGTGTACGGGGTGTACGGAGCGGAGCCGCGTGTGTTTGAGGTGTACGGAGCGAAGCCGCGTTTGTACGGGGTGTACGGAGCGGAGCCGGTGTGTACGGAGCGGAGCCGCGTGTGTACGGTGTGTACGGAGCGGAGCCGCGGGTGTATAGGGTGTACGGAGCGGAGCCGCGGGTGTATAGGGTGTACGGAGCGGAGCCGTGTGTGTATAGGGTGTACGGAGCGGAGCCACGTGTGTATAGGGTGTACGGAGCGGAGCCGCGTGTGTATAGGGTGTACGGAGCGGAGCGGTGTATAGGGTGACGAGCGGAGCGCGTGTGTATAGGGTGTACGGAGCGGAGCCGCGTGTGTATAGGGTGTACAGAGCGGAGCTGCGTGTGTATAGGGTGTACAGAGCGGAGCTGCGTGCGTATAGGTGTACAGAGCGGAGCTGCGTGCGTATAGGGTGTACGGAGCGGAGCCGCGTGCGTATAGGGTGTACGGAGCGGAGCCGCATGCGTATAGGGTGTACGGAGCGGAGCCGCGTGTGTATAGGGTGTACGGAGCGGAGCCGCGTGTGTATAGGGTGTACAGGAGCGGAGCCGCATGTGTATAGGGTGTACGGAGCGGAGCCGTGCGTTGTGGTGACGGAGCGAGCCTGTGTATAGGGTGTACGGAGCGGAGCCGCGTGCGTATAGGGTGTACGGAGCGGAGCCGCGTGCGTATAGGGTGTACGGAGCGGAGCCGCGTGCGTATAGGGTGTACGGAGCGGAGCTGCGTGCGTATAGGGTGTACGGAGCGGAGCCGCGTGCGTATATGGTGTACGGAGCGGAGCCACGTGTGTATGGGATGTACGGAGCACATCACGGAGCAGAGGTGCGTGTGTATGGGGTGTACGGAGCAGAGCTATGTGTGTACGAGGTGTACGGAGCGAAGCTGTGTGTACGGAGCGGAGCCACGTGTGTATAGGGTGTACGGAGCAGAGCCGCTTGTGTATGGGATGTACGGAGCAGAGGCGCGTGTGTATAGGGTGTACAGAGCGGAGCTGCGTGTGTATAGGGTGTACGGAGCGGAGCTGCGTGTGTATAGGGTGTACGGAGCAGAGCCGCACGTAAAAGGGATGTACGGAGCAGAGGCGCGTGTGTATGGGGTGTACGGAGCAGAGCCATGTGTGTACGAGGTGTACGGAGCGAAGCTGTGTGTACGGGGTGTACGGAGCGGAGCTGCGTGTGTATAGGGTGTACAGAGCGGAGCTGCATGTGTATAGGGTGTACGGAGCAGAGCCGCGTGTGTGTGGGATGTACGGAGCAGAGGCGCATGTGTATGGGGTGTACGGAGCTGAGCCATGTGTGTACGAGGTGTACGGAGCAGGGCCGCGTGTGTATAGGGTGTACGGAGCAGAGCCGCGTGTGTATGGGGTGTTCGGAGCGGAGCCGCGTGTGTACAGGGTGTACGGAGCGGAGCCGCGTTTGTATAGGGTGTACGGAGCGGAGCCGCATGAGTATAGGGTGTACGGAGCGGAGCCGCGTGTGTATTGGGTGTACGGAGCGGAGCCATATGTGTACGAGGAGTACGAACGGAGTCACATGTGTACGGGGTGTACGGAGCGGAGCTGTGTGTGTACTTGGTGTGCGGAGCGGAGCCGTGTGTGTATGGGGTGTACGGAGCGGAGCAACGTGTGTACGGGGTGTACAAAACAGAGCCCTGTGTGTACGAAGTGTACGGAACTGAGCCATGTGTACAGAGCAGAGCCATGTGTATACGAAGTTTACGGAGTGGAGCCATGTGTGTATGAGAGGGGACGGGGAAGGAACAGGCATCGGGAGAGAGGAGAGCTGGGCGAGGAACCGGTGGCTGTGTCCGCAGCTGGCTCTAGGCTGTTCCTCATCCAGCAGTGGGCAGTCTGTGGACGCCCAGCCGTGCACTATGGCGGCTGTGGAATTCACCGGGACCAGCAGCTGCAATGGGAGCAGCGACACCTCCAGCCCCGGTGAGGAGAGGATGAGGCGCCTCTTCCAGACCTGTGATGGGGACGTCGATGGCTATATCAGCAGGTATGGGGGGCACAACTTTCCAACTTACTCCTGAATAGTTGGCTGCAGGGTTCACTTATCCCCCTGTGAGTGCAGGAGGCTGGGCTGAGAGCCCTTGTGCCCACTGATGATGCCACCCTCCCGGCCCTGGGGGCACAGGGGCTCCACTCATTCTGCTCCGGTACAGCACATGTCCCTCCTTGCCCCTGTGCTGCCCTCCTTTCCTGGGTACAGCAGGGGGAATCTGCTGGCAGGGTCAGTCCTCAGGGCGCTGCTGCCATTGCTCTGAGAAGTGGAGTTATTTCTAGCAATTCCTGACATTTGTGCCCATGTACTTAGAACAGATTATGAAGGGCAGCGCTGGCACATGAGAAATCCCAGCGGGATGTGACATTCGGGCTCAGTCTTACAGGATTTATGGCAGATATGACACATCTTAGTTTACCTAAGGCCATGTTCACACTGAGGTGTAAGTGCACCAGAATCTGAAGCAAAAAAATCTGGGGCTGACCCTGTGGTGCTCGCTGTGGGGTCTGCGCATGGAATACCCCATCCCATTGTGTAAGGCACGGGCCACCCACTGCGGTGTCAGGAAGATTGTTCACTAGGTGACATGTCACAGGTTAAAAGAAATCCACTGGAATGACCAGCAGTGCAGATTACCCATTGGAGTTTATGGGGGCGATTTGTGGGTAGTTCATATGTTAATCTGCTCTGTGGAGACTGAGGTAGGCTCATACTGAGGTGTTTTTTCTCAGTTTTTGCAGTAGAAAATCTTTAAAAAAAAACACCAGTTTTAGAGTTTGTGTTGTAAAACACTGCCAAAAAACCCTCTGTGTGAACATGTTCTACGAGAGGAAAAACAATCTATTTTTCAAGAAGAAAACTCTTCGGGAATTATTACTTTTCTCTTGTGTTTTGTAGACCTAAAATCTCCTTTATATTAGTATTTTCTGGACTTTACTTCAGCTCTTTTTCAACACTTTATTCTTGCTGGAGCTTTTTCTTTGTGGGGGAGCGTCTTACTGACAGTCAATGACTTTAAAAAAAATCTTTACAACGAATAAGAAAACAGTAGCTTTTTTTTTTTAAAACGAAAGCACTGACATACGCGTGAAAAGACTTCATGATCTTGACATCTTTTTAGCTTTCCCATTGACTTATATTTTAAAGGGAACTTCTCATATCACCAAATAATGTTAATCTGCAGATATGGGGTTAATCTGCTGGTTGATATCAGCCGCCGCCTGAATCAGCGTGGGAGTGATGAGAAGAGGTGAGTACAGTTTTTATATATACAGTACAGACCAAAAGTTTGGACACACCTTCTCATTCAGCGATTTTTCTGTATTTTCATGACTATGAAAATTGTAGAATCACACTGAAGGCATCAAAACTATGAATTAACACATGAAAAAGAAACCAAGGAATATGGTATGGTAGAGCACCCCTACAGAGGAAATAATAAAAAAGCAGACAGCACAAGAAATATGAACCAATATAAGAATTTATTAATGGCACAGAATTATACAATATAAACTTTAAATATTATAATAAAACATGAGTAAAATAAGAGACCCTATCCATATGTGCTGGAATAATAAACTAATAAATTGCTCAAAATATGTAACCAGGTAAGTGGGCAGTAATAAATGTGCACTAACAAATGTACAACCAGCCCAATAACCTATATAAAAGCTATAGCGAACTTATATATAAAAGTGCAGCATGGATCACAAAAAAATTAATTCCAAATAATGTGCAACAAAGTGCAATTAACCTAAATTGTGAAACACAAATCGCATGGTGCAATCATAGTGAAGAAAAAAACAGTGCGAACCAAAAATAGTAAGGTCGCTATATAGCGATAGGCATGGATCGCAGAAATTACCTGGGAGCAAAGAACCAGCACAGGAGGGATCTCAACCACGCGCCCCAACGCGCGTTTCGGTATATAACCTTCGTCAGGGGGATAGTATGAACCAGGGATAGTGGGCTATATATAGCAGACCGCAATCAGATACAGGGCATTGAGGGCGCATGCGCCTCCGTCATGAACCGGAAGTTCCGGTGCATCAGGCGTCACGTGACCAAATAATGCCGGGTCAAACCCGACATATTGATGACGTATAGACGCCGTCGCCACGGACGACCTACTCATCAGGACACGCATGCGCACCACCCAGTCATGATGGCAACATGAAGATAAACAGAATTATAATCATATGATGACGCTCAAACATATATATATATAATGAATGACGGAATAATAATATGAATACATACAAATCATTATAACATAATAAATATACAAACATAAGAAGTGCACAAAACATAAAAATATGTAAACATATATATATGTGAATATATAAGAAAGATATATACATAGTGTATAATGGCATAATGTACATATCAAATAGTACAGTGAAAGTGCAAGTGCAATAAAAAATTAGATTAATAATCAATAACATGTGAAACAGTGGAAATGCAATATGCTACGAAAAAATTGAATTGGCTACTATTTATACATAATATGAGTGTAAAAATACATACACATGTATTAATATAATAACGAAAAATAATCAATAGTGAATAATGATAACCAATAATAAAAAAAAGGGATAAACCACAAATTGCAATGATAAATAATAATAAAATAATACATAAAAAAATTTATTACACTTACAAAAAATTACAAGAATAAAAAATAATAAGAAAAAATAAGAAAAAATATGAGAAATAAAAAATAAAAAATAAAATAATAAAAAATAAAAATAAAAAAATATGTTCAATTGTCATAAGGCGTCTTCAAAATAATTCATGTGGGGAGAATATGTCAAATTTCACAAATCCTTGGTAACTAAAATGCATAAAAAAAAATTAAGAAATTAGTTTATAAAAAGGATATAAAAGAAAGACTCTCATTAAGACCATTTGGGGACACCGTATTAAGGGTCCATATCCATTTAGTTTCCAATTGGGCAAGGCGTTTACTGATGTTTCCTCCCCTGATATTACCAGGTAATTTATCAATCCCCAAGACCTTCAATAATGTTGAATCACAACCATGATACACTTTGAAATGTCTGGGGATGGTTTTTAGGGAAGAAACATCCTCAATGTCCTTGGCTGCCTGGATGCCCAACACATGTTCCCTCGTTCTGACCTTCAACTGTCTCGTAGTGAGACCAACATAGATCAGTGCACAAGGGCACGTTGCATAGTAAATCACAGAAGATGATGTACATGTAATACTATGTTTAATGTTGAATTCTCGAGACTGGTCAGAATTGTGAAAACTGTGTCCTCTTATCACATTGGGGCATGCCACGCATGAACCACATGGTCTGCACCCATAATTTGGCCTAACTGGTGCAATAACATTAGTTGTAGTTTTGATGTCATAATGGCTTTTTACCAATTTGTCACTCAAATTCAATGACCTTCTAAATGTAATCTGCGGTCTGTCTCCTATAAATTTAGATATGATCGGATCAGTCTTCAAAATTTGCCAGTGTTTGTTCAACTAACAACAGTGTTTGTTCAACTAACACTGGCAAATTTTGAAGACTGATCCGATCATATCTAAATTTATAGGAGACAGACCGCAGATTACATTTAGAAGGTCATTGAATTTGAGTGACAAATTGGTAAAAAGCCATTATGACATCAAAACTACAACTAATGTTATTGCACCAGTTAGGCCAAATTATGGGTGCAGACCATGTGGTTCATGCGTGGCATGCCCCAATGTGATAAGAGGACACAGTTTTCACAATTCTGACCAGTCTCGAGAATTCAACATTAAACATAGTATTACATGTACATCATCTTCTGTGATTTACTATGCAACGTGCCCTTGTGCACTGATCTATGTTGGTCTCACTACGAGACAGTTGAAGGTCAGAACGAGGGAACATGTGTTGGGCATCCAGGCAGCCAAGGACATTGAGGATGTTTCTTCCCTAAAAACCATCCCCAGACATTTCAAAGTGTATCATGGTTGTGATTCAACATTATTGAAGGTCTTGGGGATTGATAAATTACCTGGTAATATCAGGGGAGGAAACATCAGTAAACGCCTTGCCCAATTGGAAACTAAATGGATATGGACCCTTAATACAGTGTCCCAAATGGTCTTAATGAGAGTCTTTCTTTTATATCCTTTTTATAAACTAATTTCTTAATTTTTTTTTATGCATTTTAGTTACCAAGGATTTGTGAAATTTGACATATTCTCCCCACATGAAGTATTTTGAAGACGCCTTATGACAATTGAACATATTTTTTTATTTTTATTTTTTATTATTTATTTTTTATTTTTTATTTCTCATATTTTTTCTTATTTTTTATTATTATTTTTTATTCTTGTAATTTTTTGTAAGTGTAATAAATTTTTTTATGTATTTTATTATTATTTATCATTGCAATTTGTGGTTTATCCCTTTTTTTTATTATTGGTTATCATTATTCACTATTGATTATTTTTCGTTATTATATTAATACATGTGTATGTATTTTTACACTCATATTATGTATAAATAGTAGCCAATTCAATTTTTTTCGTAGCATATTGCATTTCCACTGTTTCACATGTTATTGATTATTAATCTAATTTTTTATTGCACTTGCACTTTCACTGTACTATTTGATATGTACATTATGCCATTATACACTATGTATATATCTTTCTTATGTATTCACATATATATATGTTTACATATTTTTATGTTTTGTGCACTTCTTATGTTTGTATATTTATTATGTTATAATGATTTGTATGTATTCATATTATTATTCCGTCATTCATTATATATATATATATATATATATGTTTGAGCGTCATCATATGATTATAATTCTGTTTATCTTCATGTTGCCATCATGACTGGGTGGTGCGCATGCGTGTCCTGATGAGTAGGTCGTCCGTGGCGACGGCGTCTATACGTCATCAATATGTCGGGTTTGACCCGGCATTATTTGGTCACGTGACGCCTGATGCACCGGAACTTCCGGTTCATGACGGAGGCGCATGCGCCCTCAATACCCTGTATCTGATTGCGGTCTGCTATATATAGCCCACTATCCCTGGTTCATACTATCCCCCTGACGAAGGTTATATACCGAAACGCGCGTTGGGGCGCGTGGTTGAGATCCCTCCTGTGCTGGTTCTTTGCTCCCAGGTAATTTCTGCGATCCATGCCTATCGCTATATAGCGACCTTACTATTTTTGGTTCGCACTGTTTTTTTCTTCACTATCATTGCACCATGCGATTTGTGTTTCACAATTTAGGTTAATTGCACTTTGTTGCACATTATTTGGAAATAATTATTTTTTGTGATCCATGCTGGACTTTTATATATAAGTTCGCTATAGCTTTTATATAGGTTATTGGGCTGGTTGTACATTTGTTAGTGCACATTTATTACTGCCCACTTACCTGGTTACATATTTTGAGCAATTTATTAGCTTATTATTCCAGCACATATGGATAGGGTCTCTTATTTTACTCATGTTTTATTATAATATTTAAAGTTTATATTGTATAATTCTGTGCCATTAATAAATTCTTATATTGGTTCATATTTCTTGTGCTGTCTGCTTTTTTTATTATTTCCTCTGTAGGGGTGCTCTACCATACCATATTCCTTGGTTTCTTTTCATGTTTCCGGATGGTCTGCCATCCATTCTTTTAGGAATTTTTTGGATACAATTTTAGTATTATTGATCATATAATTTATTATTTTGTATTATTTTCCAATTTTCCTATTTTCACCAATTATGAATTAACACATGTGGAATTATACATTACACTTTACAAAAAAGTGTGAAACAACTTAAAATATGTCTTATATTCTAGGTTCTTCAAAGTAGCCACCTTTTGCTTTGATTACTACTTTGCACGCAGAAAAGGTGAACGGATGGACTCTACATGCCTAGTTCCCACCGTGAAGCATGGAGGAGGAGGTGTGATGGTGTGGGGGTGCTTTGCTGGTGACACTGTTGGGGATTTATTCAAAATTGAAGGCATACTGAACCAGCATGGCTACCACAGCATCTTGCAGCAGCATGCTATTCCATCCGGTTTGCGTTTAGTTGGACCATCATTTATTTTTCAACAGGACAATGACCCCAAACACACCTCCAGGCTGTGTAAGGGCTATTTGACCAAGAAGGAGAGTGTTGGGGTGCTATGCCAGATGACCTGGCCTCCACAGTCTCCAGTCCTGAACCCAATCGAGATGGTTTGGGGTGAGCTGGACCGCTCACCGCTTCAATTTTGAATAAATCCCCAACAGTGTCACCATCAGAGCACCCCCACACCATCACACCTCCACCTTTTCTGCGTGCAAAGCAGTAATCAAAGCAAAAGGTGGCTACTTTGAAGAACCTAGAATATAAGACATATTTTCCGTTGGTTCACACTTTTTTGTAAAGTGTAATGTATAATTCCACATGTGTTAATTCATAGTTTTGATGCGATTCTACAATTTTCATAGTCATGAAAATACAGAAAAATCTTTGAATGAGAAGGTGTGTCCAAACTTTTGGTCTGTACAGTGTATGTGTATATATATATATATATATATATATATATATTGTAAGCTTTTCAGGGGATATAGCTCTGGGATCGCCGTCTTGGGGAGACGGAGTGGCATAAAGAGTCCATTCACAGACAGCAGTTCTGGTAAAAACTGGCCGCAACCAGTTTTATTAAAGTCCACAGCAAACAGAACATAATCAAAACCAAATCATAAACATAAACCCTGGGCTTCTCCAGCCACTTACTACACTTAGATAGATTTCCCTCTCTATCCGGGTCCAGACTCTAACAGCCTGTCCCCAAAACAACACATATGTTCAGTAGTTACCAGCATGGAGGTTCAGGTTCGCAGAGGCTCCTCTTTGTGTCTAAAGGCATATCCAACGTCCAGACTTGAGAGAGCTCCCCTCCTATTCAGCAGCTATCCGCATGGATTCTCACAGAGACTACTCCTGTGTCCGGGGTGCATCGAGCCCCAGACTGAGACAGCTCTACTCCTGGAGACTCCTTCTGTGCCTGGACTCCGTGTCCAGACTAAGCGAGCTCTCTGACTGTATTCCCAGAAACCTACTTCTGGCTTCCTAATTATCACTTGAGTGATTTCAGGTTTGAGCTGCAAGTGTGTACTGAATAGAAGGTGTAGTGACCTATCTCCACCACTAGTTTTACAAAGCCACACATTTCCTTATACCATACAGCACAGTACCTAGGTGAAATGTACACCCCATTCAACACATATGCTTTCACTGTCTCACAATATATATATATATCCTGGTTGCATGATACCCTGTATGAGGGGGGGCATGTAACTATGAGGAGGGCTGCATTATATTCTGTGGTTGGGCTGTATTATACTATATGAAGGGGGCTGCATTATATTCTATGGGGGGCTGCATTATACTCTATGATGCTTGCTGCATTATATTCTATGGGGAGCTACATTATATTCTATGAGGAGGGCTACATTATATTCTATGAGGAGGGCTATATTATACTATATGAGGGGGCTACATTATACTATATGAGGGGGCTACTTTATATTCTATGAGAGGGGCTACCCCAACCCCTGCTACATAATTACTACCTTATATTATACCCTGATATTAGCGCGTTTTACCGCACAATTGGTGATCTTGTATTTATTTCTATGTAGCTACATAGTGGGCCCCAAGAATGATTTTCTCTGGTGGGCCCAAGGTGCTCCAGTCCAACGCTGGCCCCCGGTACACCGCAATCATGTTTGATCGCGGTGTGCCAGGGGTTAATGTTCCGGGAGCTGTCCATAACCGCTCCTGGCATATAGTCCCGGATGTCAGCTGTGATAATCAGCTGACATCCGGCGGCGATCAGCTGCGCTCCCCCCGGGAGCGCAGCTGATCGCCCTGGACGTACTATTCCGTCCATGGGAATTAAGTACCAGGTCACATGGATGGAATAGTACGTCCAATGGGATTAAGGGATTAAACAGTAGTGCATCTAAATTGCTAACTAGGATGTAAAGGGATCTATCGCAAAATTTACATAGAAAAAGGTGGTCAAAAAGACCAAAAAGACGACCACAGATCCCAAAGTACTAGAAAATTCGAAAAATCTTTATTACATAATTATTTAATCGAACAATGGACAAGTGCACATAAAACAACAGTGACAACAGTGAGGCGTAATGTCGGTTAAAGACACCCACCAATGGAAACACACTGCTGATCTCCCTGACTCATGGAAAACATTCCAGTAACTAACATAGTTGACTTAGCACTTGTGGACATGTATAAACGACATTGTCATGGGTACAAACATAGGCTCACGTTGTTTCATAACATCATGGACAGTTACCGGGTACAAATTATTCAAATGCAAGTGCACAAAAGAATGTACCATAGTGTGCCGATAACTACATGAAAAATGATCTAATTAAATTGCCTCATACAAGTGTATAAATGGCATAATCAATGGCATAATCAATGTCAAAAGCCTGCTTATTCACATATCAGAGCCAGTAAACAATGCTAATGCCCACAAGATATCCAAAATGCCGATATGTAACGCATGGTATTACCTCTCGTGGGTATCAAAACGGCACAGTCAAGTTTCAGATACTCGTCCTGATATCTGTTGTTTTATGTGCACCTGTCCATTGTTCGATTAAATAATTATGTAATAAAGATTTTTCGAATTTTCTAGTACTTTGGGATCTGTGGTCGTCTTTTTGACCACCTTTTCCCACCCTTCTATACATGGCTCTGCTCCCACCCTTCTGTACATGGCTCTGCTCCCACCCTTCTATACATAGCTCGGCTCCCACCCTTCTGTACATGGCTCCGCTTCCACTCTTCTGTACATAGCTCTGCTCCCACCCTTCTGTACATGTCTCTTCTCCCACCCTTCTGTACATGGCTCTGCTCCCACCCTTCTATTCATGGCTCTGCTCACACCCTTCTGTACATGGCTCTGCTCCCACCCTTCTGTACATGGCTCCGCTCCCACCCTTCTGTACATGGCTCTGCTCCCACCCTTCTGTACATGGCTCTGCTCCCACCCTTCTGTACATGGCTCTGCTCCCACCCTTCTGTACATGGCTCTGCTCCCACCCTTCTGTACATGGCTCTGCTCTCACCATTCTATACATGGCTCTGCTTCCACCCTTCTCTACATGGCTAGGCTCCCCCGTCCTCCCCCATACTTACCCTCCTTGCTCTGTCGCTGAACTTCCCTGCATCCCTGTCGGCCGCGGCAGCTTCCTCCTGTGCGCAGCGGTGACGTAGTACCGCTCATTAAGCTCATGAATATGGACGCCACACCTATGGGAGTGGAGTCGCTCCATATTCATTACCTTAATGAGCGGTACTACGTCACCACTCAGCGCTGGATGAAGCTGCCGCGGCCGACGGATGCAGCGACGGAAGGTGAGTATCGAGTCTTCTTGCAGCCGGCGGCTGTAGCTGTCACTACAGTGCTACAGCCGCCGGCTCCTTGTGTCTCCAGTTGGGGACCCCTGCTTTAGGCGACCCCTGTGTTTTGGTCGTTCGACCCCCGTCGGGGTCGCGACCTACAGGTTGAAAACCGCTGCTCTATACACTATTTTGCGGTAAAAAAAAACAAAATAGAGGCCACATATTTAACTGTGTGTTATTTCCGTCAGATGCCTCATCTATCTGTGGGCTACAAATTAGAGCATTTCAGGCCTACATTTACCTTTTTTTGCTGAGTGTTACCCTAGTTCTATTCACTATTTTGTCTGTCAGACACCACGTCTTTATTGTTCAACCACCACAACCCCTATGTATACCAGACCAGTGCCCAAACCCCATAACCTCACTCTCCAACATCACTGAAGGGGAGCTTAATTGTCTCCTCTCCAAATCGCACCTCACCACCTGTACAATCGAAGCCATCCCATCCCACCTCTATCACGGGAAGGATTGCAAGAGAACTCATCAGTGCAATCTCTGTTGTGAATGGACTTGAGATGAGTTCTGAGCAGAGGCTCCCTCTGGTGGTTACAAGCGGTACTGGACTGTCCAGTGAAGATTGTGAGGATTGGGAATCAGGTGTTACTGACTGGTCTTATATAAGGGAGTCGCCTTCCCATCAGGGTTGCCGGTGATCAATTGTTCTGGTCTCAATCCTTGATTCCTGTTTCCTTTGTAGCCTGCTGTGTTGTGTCTGCATCTCCTGCTAACAGATAAGACATTTTCTTCTTTTTGTTTTTGTGCTTGATTTTTGCATTTTTTCCTGCACTTCTGTTGGGCCTTCAGGGTCCCCTCCGGGGGCTTTTGCCCTCTCAGTTTAGTTCAGCCACTTATGTATGTACTTTTGATTTTTCCAGTTTTTTCAGTGGCTGCTGTTTTGATTTTGTTACACCAGAGAAATAATTTAGGTGGTAGAGGTCGTGTGATCTCAGGTGTTTTTGAAATTAGTAGAGTTGGTGCTTTTCAGGGTTTTTTGGGATTGCAGTAAGTGCCCTTCCTATCCTTTTCTATTTAGATAGTTTGGGCCCCAACGTTTGCTCATACTATTTTCTGTCTGTGTCAGTATTTCTTCTTGTCTAACCGCCATTACATGTTTGGGGGCTTTCTATGTTCTTTGGGGATCTGCTCCGGGCAGATAGCTTTCCTCTTTCTATCTTTAGGTATAGTTAGTTTCTCAGGCTGTGACGAGGCGTCTAGGACCAATGTAGGAACGCTCCACGGCTGCCTCTAGTTGTGGTGGTTAGTCAGGGTACTGCAATCTCATAGATTCCAACTGCTCTGGTGTATTGCCTTTTTACCTGCACTCCTCAGCTACCAAATCATAACAAATCTCCCAGAATAATGCTTCAGGCTCCTAGGAACACGGGTGATCAGGGCAGGAGAGAGATTTCTTAAAGACCTAAATCACCTGATGATTGGGGGCGTGGCTTAAGCTCAGGAGAGCTAGAAGCTGAAGGAAAACTCCTAGAAAGGTAACTATGGGACAAAGTTACCCAGGAGCAAAGACAGAGATGTAAATCAGAACAGACCGGGGTCAAAGCACGAGATAGCAGGACAGTACCAAAGGATAAGACAGAACGGATTGTCGGGGCCAGGCAGAGGTCAAAACCAAACAGATAGAGAAGGTACAGAAACAGAATCCAACAAGCAGTGTCCAGAGATCAGACCGAGTCAAAACCAAAGTATCAGGCAAACAAGAACACAATTTTTGTTATGAGTAATATGTAAGGATGTCTGCTTTATATTATATGCATTATCCATCATATGCGATTACATGTGGACATTTGGACCCCTTCCCCTTTCGCTTATATATATGTGTTCATGCTTTCATGTTTATTAGCCCCCATCTGTATCCTGCATTTGTTTATTTTATACTAATAAAGGTTGTTGTATGGGAATTTTGACTGCCACTCGTGTTTTTTTTAAACAAGAACATAGCACAATCACACTCAGGGGTCAACACACTCTGCCAAGGGCAGAAGTATAACTGGCAAGGGAAATTTCCAAGTGGAGACCATAAATAGTCCACTCAGGAGCAGAGAGGCTACAGGAATTAACCCTATAATAACCGAGCCAGAAAAACCATGACAGTCACCACCTGCATCAGCAAACTCAGCAGCAATGTAATTACACCAGCAGCCACCAAGGGAAAAAAGACATTAACCCTCGATGGCCTGAAAGGAAAAAAGTTTTAATATGAAACGCAAAATCTGCCACAGATCCAGAAATGGATCGTGACAACTACGTTTTACTTTGAACTTTCCTTTGTCCCTGTCTCTTCACTTCACAGCGTGGCCACCGCTGCATCACACTATTCATATTTCATATAGTTCATGTTGACATGCTTTAGTACTACAGAGTGCAACTTTTTTTGTTTATTGTATATGGAGATGGCTGCTCCTATTATGCACCTGTTCACATTAGCTTGGAAGTGCCAGTCAGTCTTTTGTCATTTACTACTATCTTTTAGTTAGGGCAAGAAAACAGCTTTATTACATACTAATGCTGTCTGAAAATGAGCAAAACTTAGTATGTGATAGAGAAATAAGTAAACACTGTAGAAATATATGAGATAAAAGATAGGTGGACACTTTTTTCCCTACCGCCTGTTCATCGATTTCTTCCACTTTTGAATTGTTTCTTTATTAAACTTCTGTTCTATTTCAGGTAACTTTCCCGTCTTCGGCAGGATGAATAAAGCATTGGCATCTCCTTCATAAGTTATGGAGACTACTGTGGCCTCATCAGTAAAAACCACATCATAAGCTCCTATTCTGGTCATGAACGGTACCTTCACAGTTGTGTTTTCACTGACATCTCACTCTTCTGTCCAGTCTTGTTCAAATGTTTTTTTCCATTTCCCTATGAAGAAATAAAAAGATAACTGATTATATTACTGTATGGGATGATGGTGGCTGTGATATTCCGTGGCAAGTATTACCAAAAATCAAAGAAATGTCTGTGACTTATAATAAAACTTTACCCACTTGTTAGTGTAACGACCCAGTGATAGCACAGGATTGTTTACTAATGCAGGAAAGGTTCTTGTTTCAACATTTCCCTCTTCAAGGAAGTCTCCAAAATGGGCCCTACTGAGTGTGGATGGAGGGTGAAGTCAGCATTAGTATGACCATGTGTAGTGGCCGACTTGTTACATTGTAATTACCTCTGAAATAAATGTAGTTGATGAGGACCATAATGGCGTCCTGGTCTACAATGTTCAGTAGCTTCGCGATCATGCATGGGTGTTCTTCTCCATGTAACTCTTCATCTGATTTTTTGCTTCTTCATTTTTTAAGTCAGTAGCAGAGGCATAGCTAGGGGTTCAGCTCAGGGGGGGCGAAACATCTGAGTGGGCCCCTAACAGGAGGACATATCATTCGTGCAACCTGCGCAACCACACATGCGCGCAAGAGGTAAGGTATACTGTTTCATATCAAAACAGTATAATAATCAGTCCCCAGTGCCCTGTTTGCCTCACCCACAATACCCCCATCCTCTTACATTCAGCCACTAGTGCCCTATCTCATTTCCACCACCCCAACACCCACAATACGCCCATCCACTCACATTCACGCAACAGCACCATGTCATCTCTCCCCCATATCACATCCTCTCACATTCACCCTCCAGAACCCTGTCTCCTCTTCCCATCTTCTCACATTCACCCGTAGTGCCTTAGCCCCCACAATACTCCATTCTCTCACATTAACCCCCCGAGCCCTATCCACCACTTCAGCCCCCATAATACCCCATCCTCTCACATTCACCCCCCGTGCCATGTCTCCTCTCCTCATAATACTGCCATCCTCTCAAATTCACCCCCAGTGCCCTGTCTTCTCTCCCCATAACACCCCCACCCTCACATACATGCCCAGTGCCCTGACTCCTCTTCCTATAATACCCCCATCCTCTCACATACACCCCCAGTGCCCTGTCTCCTCTCCACATAATACCCCCATCCTCTCACATACACCCCAGTGCCCTGACTCCTCTTCCCATAATACCCCCATCCTCTCACATTCACCCCCAGTGCAGTGTCTTCTCTCCCCATAATACCCCCATCCTCTCACATATACCCTCAGTGCCCTGTCTCCTCTTCCCATAATACCCCAATCCTCTCACATTCACCCCCAGTGCCCTGTCTTCTCTCCCCATAACACCCCCACCCTCACATACACGCCCAGTGCCCTGACTCCTCTTCCTATAATACCCCCATCCTCTCACATACACCCCCAGTGCCCTGTCTCCTCTCCACATAATACCCCCATCCTCTCACATACACCCCAGTGCCCTGACTCCTCTTCCCATAATACCCCATCCTCTCACATTCACCCCCAGTGCAGTGTCTTCTCTCCCCATAATACCCCCATCCTCTCACATATACCCTCAGTGCCCTGTCTCCTCTTCCCATAATACCCCAATCCTCTCACATTCACCCCAGTGCCCTGTCTTCTCTCCCCACAATACCCCCATCCTCTCACATATACCCCAAGTGCCCTGTCTCCTCTTCCCATAATACCCCCATCCTCTCACATATACCCCCAGTGCCCTGTCTCCTCTTCCCATAATACCTCATCCTCTCACATACACCTCCATGTTATGAATGTGCTAAAAATGGTTTCTGAGCAGAGGCTCCCTCTGGTGGTTACTGACAGTACTGAACCTTTCAGCGAGGAATGGCAATCTGGGATCAGGGACTGGTCGGATATAAGGGAGGTTCCCTCCCATGATGGTTGCCGGTGATCTATTGTTCTTGTCTCAATTGTGGTTCCTGGTTCATTTGGAAGCTTGCTGAGTCTTGCCTGCATCTTCTGCTATCAGATAAAATATTTTCTGCTTTTATTTTTGTGCTTGCTTTTTGCATTGTTCCCTGCACTAATGTGGAGGTCAGCCAGGTCCCCTCCGGTGGGGCTTGTGCTCCTCTCAGTTTATCTGGAGCCACTGTTGTTTGTTCATTTGCTTTTTCCTTGTTTTTTCAGTGGCTGCAGCTTAGTTTTGTTACACCAAAGAACTGATTTAGGTGGTAGAGGTCGTGTGATCTCAGATGTTTTTGCAATCAGTAGAGTTGGTATATTTTAGGGGTTTTTTTGGATTGCAGTGAGTATCCTTTCCTGTACTTTTCTGTCTAGACAGATTGGGCCCCAGCATTTGCTCATTCTATTTTCTGTCTGTGTTCGTGTTTCTTCTTGACTAACCGCCATTACATGTTTGGGGGCTTCCTATTTTCTTTGGGGATCTTCTCCAGGGCAGATAGCTTTCATCTTTCTGCCTTTAGGTGTAGTTATCTCTCAGGCTGTGACGAGGCGTCTAGGATCAAAGTAGGAACGCTCCACGGCTACCTCTAGTTGTGTGGTTAGTTCAGGTTACTGCAATCCAATAGGTTCCAGCCTCTCTGGTGTATTGCTGTTTTTGCTTACTCTCCTCAGCTACCAAAACATAACAGTATCACCGGCCAAAACTGAAAATTATATGGTACTCACAGAAGTGTTGTGATTTGGTAGCTGAGGAGTGCAGGTAAAAAAGGCAATACACCAGAGCAGTTGGAATCTATGAGATTGCAGTACCCTGACTAACCACCACAACTAGAGGCAGCGCGTGGAGCGTTCCTACGTTGGTCCTAGACGCCTCGTCACAGCCTGAGAAACTAACTATACCTAAAGATAGAAAGAGGAAAGCTATCTGCCCCGGAGCAGATCCCCAAAGAACATAGAAAGCCCCCAAACATGTAATGGCGGTTAGACAAGAAGAAATACTGACACAGACAGAAAATAGTATGAGCAAACGTTGAGGCCCAAACTATCTAAATAGAAAAGGATAGGAAGGGCACTTACTGCAATCCCAAAAAACCCTGAAAAGCACCAACTCTACTAATTCAAAAACACCTGAGATCACACGACCTCTACCACCTAAATTAGTTCTCTGGTGTAACAAAATCAAAACAGCAGCCACTGAAAAAACTGGAAAAAGCAAATGTACAAAACATCAGTGGCTGAACTAAACTGAGAGGGCAAAAAGCCCCCGGAGGGGACCCTGAAGGCCCCCACAGAAGTGCAGGACAAAATGCAAAATTCAAGCACAAAAACAAAAAGAAGAAAACGTCTTATCTGTTAGCAGGAGATGCAGACACGACACAGCAGGCTACAAAGGAAACAGGAATCAAGGATTGAGACCAGAACAACTGATCACCGGCAACCCTGATGGGAAGGCGACTCCCTTAAATAAGACCAGTCAGTAACACCTGATTCCCAATCCTCACAATCTTCACTGGACAGTCCAGTACCGCTTGTAACCACCAGAGGGAGCCTCTGCTCAGAACTCATTTCAAGTCCATTCACAACAGTACCCCCCCCTTGAGGAGGGTCACCGAACCCTCACTTGAGCAACCAGGTCGGTCAGGATGAGTTCTATGATACGCACGGATGAGTCTCCTAGCATGGATGTCCGAAGCAAACACCCAAGAATTGTCTTCCTGACCATAACCTCTCCACTTAACCAAATACTGGAGTTTCCGTCTAGAAAAACGAGAATTCAATATTTTCTCAACCACAAACTCCATATTGCCCTCAACCAGAACAGGGTCAGGAGGCAAAGCAGTAGGAACCACTGGCTCAACAAACCTCTTCAACAAGGACTTGTGGAACACGTTATGGATCTTAAATGTCCCTGGAAGAAGCAAACGAAAAGAAACAGGATTAAGAATCTCCATTGATCTTATAAGGTCCAATGAACCTAGGCTTAAATTTAGGAGATGCCACTCTCATAGGAATATTTTTTGAGGACAACCAGACCAAGTCCCCCACTTTAAACCGAGGACCATCAGTCCTATGCCGGTTAGCAAACCGCTGGGCCCTCTCCTGAGAGAGGACAACCTCTCCACTACCTGGTCCCAAATCTGTTGCATACGCTCCACAACAGAGTCAACACCTGGACAGGCAGAAGCCTCCGTCTGTCCTGAAGAAAATCGAGGGTGAAACCCAGAATTACAGAAAAATGGAGACATCAAAGTGGCAGAACTAGCCCTATTATTAAGAGCAAACTCAGCCAAAGGCAAAAAAGAGACCCAGTCATCCTGATCAGCAGACACAAAGCATCTTAGATAAGTCTCCAATGTCTGGTTTGTTCTCTCAGTTTGACCATTGGTCTGAGGATGAAACGCCGAGGAGGAAGACAACTGAACACCAAGCTTAGAACAAAAGGTCCTCCAAAATCTGGAAACAAACTGGACTCCTCTGTCAGACACAATGTTCTCAGGAATGCCGTGTAAACGAACCACGTGCTGAAGGAACAAAGGCACCAATTCAGAGGAGGAAGGCAACTTAGGTAATGGCACAAGATGTATCATCTTGGAAAACCTATCAAAAATCACCCAGATGACGGTCATTCTCTGAGAAACAGGGAGGTCGGAAATGAAATCCATAGAGATATGGGTCCATGGTCTCTTGGGCACAGGCAATGGCATCAACAAACCACTAGAGCGAGAGCAAGGCTTGGAGCGAGAGCAAGTCCCGCAGGACTGCACAAATTCCCTGACATCACGAGACAAGGTAGGCCACCAAAAGGACCGACTAACCAAGTCTCTGGTACCAAAAATTCCGGGATGACCGGCCAACGCTGAACAATGAATCTCAGACATCACACTCTTTTTCCACTGGTCCGGGACAAACAATTTCCCAACAGGTCAGCGCTCGGGCCTATCCTCCTAACACACCTCCAGAGCCAGTTTCAAATTCGGCGAGATGGCGGAAAGAACTACACCTTCTTTCAAAATAACAGAAGGATCAGATACCTCAGGAGAGTCCGCAAGGAAACTCCTCGAGAGGGCATCCGCCTTAACATTCTTAGTGCCAGGAAGAAAGGAAACCACAAAATTAAAACGTGTGAAAAACAAGGCCCACCTGGCCTGTCTAGGATTAAGTCGCTTGGCAGATTCCAGATAAACCAGATTCTTATGGTCCGTAAGGACCACCACCTGATGTTTGGCTCCCTCCAGCCAATGTCTCCACTCTTCAAAAGCCCACTTCATGGCCAATAACTCCCGATTACCCACGTCATAATTACGTTCAGTAGGAGAAAATTTTCGAGAGAAAAAGGCACAAGGGTTACTTTTAGAGGTCTCTGGATCTCTTTGGGACAAAACGGCACCTGCCCCAATTTCAGAGGCATCAACCTCCACCTGAAATGGCAGAGAAACATCAGGCTGCCGTAGAACAGGAGCAGAAGTGAATCTCTGCTTAAGTTCCTGAAATGCAGAGACTGCCTCAGGAGGCCAATTCAACACATCAGAACCCTTTTTGGTCAAATCAGTTAATGGTTTAACAATAACCGAGAAAGTACCAATAAATTTACGATAACAATTGGCAAAACCCAAAAATCTTTGAAGAGCCTTTAATGAAGTAGGTTGGACCCAATCACAGATGGCCTGAACCTTGACCGGGTCCATTTCAATAACAGATGGGGACAAAATGAATCCCAAAAATTAGATCCTCTGTACGCCAAAAAGACACTTTGATCCCTTCACATACAGAGCATCCTCTCTCAAAATCTGGAATACAGTTCGAACATGTTTCACATGAGAGTCCTAGTCATTAGAAAAAATCAAGATATCATCCAAATAAACAATCAGAAATTTATCCACAAAATCCCTGAAAATGTCATTCATGAAGGACTGGAAGACAGAAGGAGCATTAGTGAGCCCAAAGGGCATCACAAGGTACTCAAAATGCCCCTCAGGGGTGTTAAATGCCGTCTTCCATTCATCCCCGTGCTTAATGCGAATAAGGTTATATGCCCCCCTGAGGTCAAGCTTGGTAAACCAAGTAGCTTTTTTCACCCTGGAAAATAGGTCAGAAATCAAGGGTAACGGATATTGATATTTCACAGTAATATTGTTCAAAAGACGATAATCAATACACGGCCTTAATGAACCATCCTTTTTGGCCACAAAGAAAAAACCGGCACCTAAGGGTGAAGAGGATGGTCTGATATGACCCTTCTCCAATGACTCCTTGATATAAGACCGCATAGCGTCATGTTCAGGTACAGACAAGTTAAAAACGCGACCTTTAGGGAATTTACTACCAGGCACTAATTCAATAGCGCAGTCATAGCTCCTATGGGGAGGCAAGGATGCAGATTTACTTTCGCTAAACACATCAGAAAAATCAATCAAAAAGTCAGGAACATCCTGAGCCTGGGGGGAGGCAGAAAAAACAGGAGTGTTGGTATTAACACATTGGCAGCCCCAACTGGTTACAGACACAGATTTCCAATCCAAAACAGGATTATGAGACTGTAACCAAGGGAAACCCAGCACGATAATGTCATGCAGATTATACAGAACCAAAAATTTGCAGCTCTCCTGATGATCAGGTTCAACCCTCATTATCACCTGAGTAGAGAACTGAGGTTTATTCTCAGCCAAAGGGGTAGAATCGATCCCCAGTAGGGAATAGACTTCTGTAGGGGTATCAAGGGAAACCCGCAACGTTTAGCAAAATCAAAATCCATCAGGTTAATAGCTGCTCCCGAATCAACGAAAGCCTGAGCAGAAAATGAGGACAGAGAGCATATCAGAGTAACAGTTAATAAAAACTTAGTCTGAACACTACCCAAGACAACTGAGCGTGCAAAACGTCTTCCCCGCTTAGGGCAGACTGAAATAGCATGAGAGGCATCACCACAGTAGAAACATAACCCATTGCGCTTTCGAAACTCATGACGCTGTGCCCCAGACACCACTCTATCACACTGCATGGGTTCAGAAGCAGGTTCACAAGGCAACACCATTCCACGCATACTTCTCCGCTCACGCAAACGTCTGTCAATTTGAATCGCTAATGACATAGAATCATTGAGACCAGAGGGGACAGGGAATCCCACCATAACATCCTTTACATTATCTGACAGACCCTTCCGAAAAAGGGCTGCCAAAGCGTCGTCATTCCATTTGGTCAGGACTGCCCACCTGCGGAATCTCTGACAGTATAACTCAGCGTCATCAAGCCCCTGATTTAATGCCAACAAGGCTTTTTCAGCTTGATCAGTGACATTAGGCTCATCGTACAATAACCCCAAGGCCTGAAAAAATGCATCAACATCACTCAAAACAGGATCCCCAGGTGTCAGGGAAAAAGCCCAATCCTGAGGATCGCAGCGCAGGAGAGAGATGACAATTTGAACCTGCTGCGCTGCGTTCCCTGAGGACTTAGATTTTAAGGCAAAAAACAATTTACAATTATTTTTGAAATTCAGAAACTTGGCTCGATCCCCCAAAAACAAATCTGGCATGGGAATCCTAGGTTCCACAACAGGCAACCTAGCAAGATAGGTAGCAATACTCCGAACCTCAGTGGCAAGCTGATCCACACGGCCAGACAACTGTGCAAACTCCATTGAGAGAAAAAATCCTCCCCAGCACCCAGAGATACAGAGGGAAAAAAAAAAAAAATGCAACAAACAGAAAAATATCTCTGACAACTCTGACAACCTTTTTTTTTTTCTTTCACAATATTTTTCCCTTCTGTGAGTACCATATAATTTTCAGTTTTGGGCTGGTGATACTGTTGTGATTTGGTAGCTGAGGAGTGCAGGTAAAAAAGGCAATACACCAGAGCAGTTGGAATCTATGAGATTGCAGTACCCTGACTAATCACCACAACTAGAGGCAGCCGTGGAGCGTTCCTACGTTGGTCCTAGACGCCTCGTCACAGCCTGAGAAACTAACTATACCTAAAGATAGAAAGAGGAAAGCTATCTGCCCCGGAGCAGATCCCCAAAGAACATAGAAAGCCCCCAAACATGTAATGGCGGTTAGACAAGAAGAAATACTGACACAGACAGAAAATAGTATGAGCAAACGTTGGGGCCCAAACTATCGAAATAGAAAAGGATAGGAAGGGCACTTACTGCAATCCCAAAAAACCCTGAAAAGCACCAACTCTACTAATTTCAAAAACACCTGAGATCACACGACCTCTACCACCTAAATTAGTTCTCTGGTGTAACAAAATCAAAACAGCAGCCACTGAAAAAACTGGAAAAAGCAAATGTACAAAACATCAGTGGCTGAACTAAACTGAGAGGGCAAAAAGCCCCCGGAGGGGACCCTGAAGGCCCCCACAGAAGTGCAGGACAAAATGCAAAAATCAAGCACAAAAACAAAAAGAAGAAAACGTCTTATCTGTTAGCAGGAGATGCAGACACGACACAGCAGGCTACAAAGGAAACAGGAATCAAGGATTGAGACCAGAACAATTGATCACCGGCAACCCTGATGGGAAGGCGACTCCCTTAAATAAGACCAGTCAGTAACACCTGATTCCCAATCCTCACAATCTTCACTGGACAGTCCAGTACCGCTTGTAACCACCAGAGGGAGCCTCTGCTCAGAACTCATTTCAAGTCCATTCACAACACAGAAGGGAAAAATAGTGTGGAAAAAAAAAAGATTGTCAGAGTTGTCAGAGATTTTTTTTTTCTCTTTTCCCTGTTTGTTGCATTTTTTTTTCCCTCTGTTTCTCTGGGTGCTGAGGAGGATTTTTTTTCCTCTCAATGGAGCTTGCACAGTTGTCTGGTCGTGTGAATCAGCTTGCCACTGAGGTTCGGAGAATTGCTGCCTATCTTGCTGGGTTACCGGTTGTGGAACCTAGGATTCCCATGCCAGATTTGTTTTTGGGGGATCGGGCTAAATTTCTGAATTTCAAAATTAACTGTAAGTTGTTTTTTGCCTTAAAGCCTAAGTCCTCAGGGAACGCAGCACAGAAGGTTCAAATTGTCATCTCTCTGAGCGGCGATCCTCAGGGTTGCGCTTTTTCCCTGACACCTGGGGATCCTGTTTTGAATGATATTGATGCATTTTTTCTGGCTCTGGGGTTATTGTACGATGAACCTAATGTCACTGATCAAGCTGAAAAAACCTTGTTGGCATTAAATCAGGGTCTTGAAGACGCTGAGTTGTACTGTCAGAAATTCCGAAAGTGGGCAGTCCTGACCAAATGGAATGATGATGCTTTGGCAGCCCTTTTCGGAAGGGGCTGTCAGAGAATGTAAAGGATGTTATGGTGGGATTCCCTGCTCCCTCTGGTCTCAATGATTCTATGTCATTGGCTATTCAAATTGACAGACGTTTGCGTGAGCGCAGAGGTATGCGTGAGATAGTGTTGCCATGTGAGCCAGCTTCTGAGCCCATGCAGTGTGATGGAGTGACTTCTGGGGCACAGCGTCATGAGTTTCGAAGTGACGCCTCTCATGCTATTTCAGTCTGCCCTAAACGGGGAAGACGTTTTGCACGCTCAGTTGTCTTGGGTAGTGTTCAGACTAAATTTCTGTTGACTGTTACCCTGATTT
>JARQOD010011305.1:0-23938 GCA_033576555.1 Oophaga sylvatica
GATCCTGAACCTGCTGTAGCCTTCCGGGGGGTTTAGCTCTAGGATCGCTGTCTGGGTAGACAGAATGGCACGGAAACAGTTCATTCAGACAGCAGTTTGGTGAAAACTGGCCGCAACCAGTTTTATTAAAGTCCACAGCAAACAGATAAAAACAAAGCATAAACAAAAGACCTGGGCTTGTCTAGCCACTAATTACACTTATATAATGTCCCTTTCTATCAGGAACCCAGACTCTATCAGTCTGTGCCCAAAACAACACATATGATATATGTTACCAGTATGGAGTCTCCCAGATACTCCTCCTTATGTCTGAAGGTCTACTCGACTTCCAGACTTGAGAAAGATCCACTCCTATTCAGTAGTCATTATGCTGGAGGTTCACAGAGACACTCCTGTGTCCGGGGTCCTTCCTGCACCCAGACTGAGACGGCTCCCCTCCTCTTCAGTAATCATCAGCATGGAGGTTCACAGAGACACTCCTGTGTCCGGGGTACATCTAACCAGACTGAGATGGCTCCCTCCTCTTCAGTAATCATCAGCATGCATGCTCACAGAGACTGCTTCCTTGTGCCAGGACACCTCTCTGTGTCCAGGCTGAAGACAGCTCTAACACTCTTGGAGCATTCTCACAGAGACTGCTTCCTTGTGCCAGGACACCTCTCTGTGTCCAGGCTGAAGACAGCTCTAACACTCTTGGAGACACCTTCTGTGCCTGGACCCCTTGTCCAGACTGAATGAGCTCTCTGACTGTGTCCGCAGACACCTATTTCTGGCTTCCTAATTAACAGCTGATTGGCTTCAGGTTTGAGCTGCAAGTGTGCAATGAATGCAAGGTGTAGTGACCTTTCTCTACCACCAGGTCTACAAAGCCACCCATTTCCCTTATAGTTAGCAAAGAACCTAGGTGAAATGTACACCCCATTCACCACATATCCTCACTGTCTCACACTGCTTTGGAGAGTTATTGTAGAGCTTGAAGTTACTCTGGCCTGCTGTGTCTCCTGCCTCTGTACCTGCAAACTGTGTGACCTTTTCTGCATGCTTGTATGAAGTAATACAAGTCATTTCATATCAACCTGTGTCTCATGTGTTTTCCTCGCACCCAAGCACAAGACGCTATAGGAACTGTACACCATACTTGACACTATGAGAGTTGCATCTCCTAAGTTTAAGCCTAGGTTCATTGGACCTTATAAGATCATGGAGATTCTTAATCCTGTTTTGTTTACTTCTTCCAGGGACATTTAAGATCCATAACGTGTTCCACAAGTCCTTATTGAAGAGGTTTGTCGAGCCAGTGGTTCCTATGGCTGCGCCCCCTGACCCTGTTTTGGTTGAGGGCAATCTGGAGTATGTGGTTGAGAAAATATTGGATTCTCGTTTTTCTAGACGGAAACTCCAGTATTTGGTTAAGTGGAGAGGTTATGGTCAGGAGGACAATTCTTGGGTGTTTGCTTTGGACATCCATGTTAGGAGACTGATCCGTGCGTATCACAGAGCTCATCCTGACTGACCTGGTTGCACAAATGAGGGTTCGGTGACCCCTCCTCAAGGGGGGGGTACTGTTGTGAATGTTTTAGAAATGAATTCTGAGCAGAAGCTCCCTCTGGTGGTTACAAACAGTACTGAACCATTCAATGAGGATTGGCAATCAGGAATTACAGACTGGCTGGATATAAGGGAGGTTTCCCCCATCATGGTTGCCGGTGATCAATTGTTCTTGTCTCAACTTTGTTTCCTGGTTCACTTGGAAGCATGCTGAGTCTTGCCTCTTCTCCTGCTCTCAGATAAGATATTTTCTGTTTTTGTGCTTGCCATTTGCATTTTTCTCTGCATTTCTGTGAGGTTGGCCAGGTTCCCCTCCCCGGGGGGCTTGGTCTCCTCTCGGTTCCTCTGGAGCCACTGTTGTTTGTTCTTTTGCCTTTTCCAGTTTTTTCAGTGGCTGCGGCTTAGTTTTGTTACACCAGAGAACTAATTTAGGTGGTAGAGGTCGTGTGATCTCAGGTGTTTTTGCAATTAGTAGCGTTGGCTTTTTTTAGGGTTTTTTGGAATTGCAGTAAGTATCCTTCCTATCCTTTTCTGTCTAGGCAGATTGGGCCCCAGCGTTTGCTCATACTATTTTCTGTCTGTGTCTGTATTTCCTCTTGTCAAACCGCCATTACATGTTTGGGGGCTTCCTATGTTCTTTGAGGATCTGCTCCGGGGCAGATAGCTTTCCTCTTTCTATCTTTACGTGTAGTTAGCCTCTCAGGCTGTGACGAGGCGTCTAGGACCAACGTAGGAAACACTCCACGGCTGCCTTTAGTTGTGGTGGTTAGTCAGGGTACTGCAATCCAGTAGATTCCAACCTCTCTGGTGTATTGCCGTTTTTGCCTGCTCTCCTCAGCTACCAAAACATAACAGTACTGCTATTATCTGCATATTCTTGAGACTGTTTATTGCCTGCTTATCTGTAGAGTCGCAGTTTACATCAGTTATCTGAAGTTCATCTCTCTACAATATATATATCTTGAACTGTGATATACCGTGTTTGTCTTCATTCTGACTCACGTCATCGGTCTCCATAGGACACTAGCATAATCGTATTACACTCTGCTAGGGTGACCTGGACTTGAGAGCTGCATATGGTGGAACTAGCGGTGGACATGGCAGACTGAGTGGGGGTTGGTGATGGTGGTGATGGCCTAGATTCAGTCTTTCGTTGGAAAAACATTGTGATTCCCTGACTGCTTTGGCCTTGCGACGACACCTCAACATTTCTTGCTTGTGGTGTGTTAACCAGTGGGCTTACAGTGGGGGAAGCGATGTAGCATTGCTGGCTACCTTCAGTTGGAGCAGGTGCAACTGTGCTACGTGAGGTTTTGTAGTCCATCCACGCTTGCAAGTGCATGGTGTTTAAATGTCTAAGCATGCAATTGGTATTCAAATTTTGGAGATTTTTCCCTCGGCTAAAGGTCCTTCCGCACTTCTTACAGATAACCTTTGCCTCATCAATAGAATTTTGGTCAAAAAAAGTGCCACACAGCACTCTTCCTACTATGGGATAAATTTTCAGGGTTTGCACGCTGTGCTAATTTGACCATCTGGCCAAGCTTTCCTGCAACTTTTTGTTTTTTTAACACGTTTTTGGACAGCTATGGGCCCGCCAGATAACCGCAGCTGCGATGTCGATGCCTGCCGTGGATCCTCCTCCTCTTCTGAGCTATTGCCAGCGGCACCTTCTTCCCCCCCCAATGGATGCCAATCCGGGTCAACAACTGGGTCATCCATCATCTCCTCTTTAATTTCATCTGCACCTTCCTCTGTGTCACCGTGTAAGGTGGTATAGTATGCGGGAAGGGGCATCTGAGTTTCATCAGGGTCAGAATCTGGATCAGTAGACTGCAAGGGCAATGCAGTGCTCCCGGTGAATGTACCAGCAGAGTCATATAGCAGTGGCTGTGCATCAGTGCACTCCATGTCATATTCATCTTGGACTGGGGAATTCAGGATTTGACTTGATAACCCAGGCATGGTATGTGAAAGAGCTCCAGGGAGTAATCTAAAGTGTGGCCTGCCGCGTCCTTCACTTTTGGTGGGGTGAGGACACAAGGAAAGGTGTTGTTCCTGACCAGGAGCCTGCACTGACGACTCAGTGCTTGCATTTTTTTGAAACTTCAGAAGAGGAGGCGATAGAGCTGGAGACTGTTTCGGCAATGTAAGCCAAAACCTGTTCCTGATGCTCCGGCTTTAAAAGCGGTTTACCTACTCCCAGAGAAGGGAGCCTTCCAGGCCTTCTGGAGCCAGACAATGACACAGGCTCAACACCTCCTGCCTTAGGTGCTATTGTGCTTTTGGCACTACCAGCAGATGCACCACCATCAGTACTTCCTCATGTTTTGGAAAATGTACCAAAAATACCAGAAGATATATGGTGCTGTATACGGTGTAGGGGAAAATGTAAATCTCCGTATAAATTTCTGGAGTCACACACAGCCGCTCTCTCAGTATGGATTTGACCGTAATACAAAGAGCAGATATACGGTACTGTATCAGAAGCGGACAGCTGTATACGGTGTAGGGGAAAATTTAAATCTCTGTATATATTTCCGGAGTCGGACACAGATAGTCAGCATGTATTTGTCCGTGATACCAGCCGGTACACGGTAGTGTGTGAGGAGCGTACAGCTCTATACGGTGTGGGAAAAAATGAACGGTCTGTAAGTGTGCAGAAAAAAAATAATAAAAGTATTAGTGCTGTGTAAAAAGCAGTCTGCACAGCAGTGTACACACAGCAATATAGCTATAAGGCAGCCTAATAACCAGCGCTGCTGCACACAAGAAAATCCTCCGCTGTCACTGCACACTAACTGTATAGCACAATTGCTATCAGCACAAGAACAGAAGAACTTCTCTTTCCAGCCCTAACTCTCTCACTACTGATAAACAGCAACCTCTCCCTTCTGTTAAGAGCGCCAGAAGTAAAATGGAGGTCGGCGGTCAGGACTTTTATAGACTTATAGACTTTTATAGACTTTTACTATGACGTCCCCCCTCAAAGCAAGCCAATCCCTGCAATGCACTTCTCTAAGATGGTGGTGAACGCTGCACGTTATCTTGTTGCCCACAGTGTACGTCCTTGCTCATTGGTGAAAAAAGGCACCTGCAATCATTCTGGGTAACCCGACTTTGGCGCTCGTTTTGCCTACCGCATGGCCAACTTTACGCTATGGTCGGGTTTCTGCCTGCAAAACTCGACTTTAGCAAAAGTCGGCGACTTATGAATCTGACCGACCTGTTTCGCTCAACTCTAGTTACCACTCTTTGAGTACAATCACAGCCAGTTATGAATCCACCTAACCGTAGCCTTGTCAATCCCATATGTGGTCATTTTTCAATAAGGATAGTATGGAATGCTTTATCAAATGCATTGCTGAAGTCGAGAAACTATATCTACCACATTTCCCTGATCCACCCAGTCAGTGATTCCATCATAGAATGAAATTAGATTAGTCTGGCATGACTTATTTGCTACAAACCCATGCTGGATCTGGTTAATTACTCTATTCTTATCCAAGTATTTACATATATGCTGTTTAATAATTTTGTTGAAAGATCTTTACTGGTATAGAAGTAAGGCTCACTGGTCTGTAATGTCCTGGCACCATCTTCTTTCTTTTTTTTGAAGATGGGGACAACTTTTGCCCTTCTCCAATCTTCTGGAACTTGTCCTCCTGTTCTCCAGGATTTTTCAAAGATTCTGGCTAGTGGTTCTGCAATTTCCTCTGCTAACTCTTTTAGTACCCTAGGATATAATTCATCTGGACCAGGAGATTTAAATTCATTTAAATTAGCTAAGTGTTTCCTCAAGATCTCTCTGTTTTATAGATAATGTGGATTCTTTTATTCCTTTGATAGCACCGTGAAGATCAGTTGATGTTACAAATGCTTTCTTACAGAACACAGATGGAAAAATAGGAATTTAAAAGTTTGCCCTTCTCAACATCATTTTTGACCACGTCACCCTTTTCATCCTGTAAATATCCTATAGCATCTTTGACTTTTCTTTAGATTTTGACATACCTCCAAAATCCTTTTACTGCTTTTGGTCTCCCTTGCAAGCCTCACTTCAATACTGGCTTTAGGTTGTCTAATGCTTGCCCTGCATTTCTTACAAACAGCATTATACAGTATTCTTCTTTGGATATGTCCCCCTCTTTCCATTTAATATACTTTTATTTTTTAACCAGTGATTAAGTTCTGTGTTCATCCATTCTGATCTCTTTAAATGCTTCCAATTCTTCCATCTTTTCGGGATTGTTACTGTGCAGTAACGAAATGAAAAGAATTTCATTTAGCAAAATCTACCACCATTCTTGGATATATCTGTCCTTTAGTCTTGGATATTTCTTTCCTTTAGAACATCCAGTCATTAGACCTTCCTACCCTCTTTCTGAGTCCTTTAAAACTTCCCTTTCTGTAGTCCAGAGTTTGAGTGCTCGCTGGTCTTCCACACCTCGTAATCCAAAATTCGAGGATGTCATGAGCCCTCCCTCCTAAATTCCCAGCCACCTTTAATTAATCAACCATCTCCTCCCTGTCGGTAAGAATTAGGTCTAAGATTGCACATCCTCTTGTTCTCTCTTCTGCCTTTTGAAAGATAAAGTTGTCAGCAAAAGATGATAAGAATTTTCTGGACCCATTAATTTTGCCTAAGAGATTTCCAACAAATATCTGGATAGTTAAAATCTCCCATGATCACTTTGTCATATTTTTTTGAGAACAGAGTTAAGAGTTCATCTATATTCTTAAGTCTGTCTAGGTGGCCTATAGTAAGCACCTACAAAAGTGTTTTTTTCTGTTCTTCTGTCCAGTTCCTACAGAGCTACCAGTCTCTGAAGCTTGGATCTCTGTGGAGATAATATCCTAACATCCATGCTAACATACAATGCAACACCTCCTCTGTTATGTTTTGGTAGCTGAGGAGAGTAAGCAAAAACGGCAATACACCAGAGAGGCTGGAACCGATTGGATTGCAGTAACCTGAACTAACCACACAACTAGAGGTAGCCGTGGAGCGTTCCTACGTTGATCCTAGATGCCTCATCACAGCCTGAGAGATAACTACACCTAAAGGCAGAAAGATGAAAGCTATCTGCCCCGGAGCAGATCCCCAAAGAAAATAGGAAGCCCCCAAACATGTAATGTTGGTTAGACAAGAAGAAACACGGACACAGACAGAAAATAGACTGCGCAAACGCTGGGGCCCAATCTGTCTAGACAGAAAAGTACAGGAAAGGATACTCACTGCAATCCAAAAAAACCCTAAAAAATACCAACTCTACTGATTGCAAAAACACCTGAGATCACACGACCTCTACCACCTAAATCAGTTCTCTGGTGTAACAAAACTAAGCCGCAGCCACTGAAAAAACAGGAAAAAGCAAATGAACAAACAACAGTGGCTCCAGAGGAACTGAGAGGAGCACAAGCCCCCGGAGGGGACCTGGCTGACCTCCACAGAAGTGCAGGGAACAATGCAAAAAGCAAGCACAAAAATAAAAGCAGAAAATATCTTATCTGATAGCAGAAGATGCAGGCAAGACTCAGCAAGCTTCCAAATGAACCAGGAACCACAATTGAGACAAGAACAATTGATCACCGGCAACCATCATGGGAGGGAACCTCCCTTATATCAGACCAGTCTGTGATCCCAGATTGCCATTCCTCACTGAAAGGTTCAGTACTGTCAGTAACCACCAGAGGGAGCCTCTGCTCAGAAACCATTTTTAGCACATTCATAACACTCCTCCCCTCTTGTTAATCCTATTTCTAGTTTATCCAGTTCTCCAAGATGTTTGGAACAACCTACTTTCTGTGTTCCTTCAGAAAGTGTCCCTGGAAGAATTTAGGCTTGGATGCCATTTTGAAGGCAAAAGATTGTCCCACCGAATACTTATGTGATTTAGATTTATCTTTTTATTCACTCAGCATTTTGGTCACAGGTAAAAACTAAACTAATAATACATTTATTTTTGTAAAGCCTTCTTGCTTTGCACCATTTTTCCACGCCAGCCTAAAACTTTTGCACAGTAATGTACACACTATTTTTTTCTTGACATTGTAAGTTATTTGGGACATTCCTAACTGGCATACAGAAGGCATCTTCATTAATCAATGCACAATGAATTCCTGTCCTTAGACACTGTGAATTATTGGAGGGTGGGAGGCATGGGCGTACCCACCGTGGGGCAGGGGGGGCCGTTGCCCCCCCTAGGAGCAGGGGCGCGCCGTGCCAAGATGAGGCCATCGCATCAGCCGCCCCTTTAAAAGGTGCTTCTGGGCTGGCTGCGACTCACATACTAGACTGTATGGGCTCTTTCCAGCGGTGTGACATCGTTCCCGGGGGCGTGTTCTGCAAAGCCAGGAAGAGAAGCCGTGTGCTTGCTGCAGGAGGGAAATCTGAGGTCAGTCAGAGTCCTCAGTGACATAGGAGGATTTATTAATTAATGGGTTGATGTCTCCTTATCTACAGTAATATATACCTGACAGGAGCCTGTACAGTCTATATCTACAGTAATATATACCTGACAGGAGCCCATACAGTCTATATCTACAGTAATATATACCTGACAGGAGCCCATACAGTCTATATCTGCAATAATATATACCTGACAGGAGTCCATACAGTCTATATCTACAGTAATATATACCTGACAGGAGCCCGTACAGTCTATATCTACAGTAATATATACCTGACAGGAGCCCATACAGTCTATATCTACAATAATATATACCTGACAGCAGCCCATACAGTCTACATCTACAGTAATATATACCTGACAGGAGCCCATACAGTCTATATCTACAGTAATATATACCTGACAGGAGCCCATACAGTCTATATCTGCAATAATATATACCTGACAGGAGCCCGTACAGTCTATATCTACAGTAATATATACCTGACAGGAGCCCATACAGTCTATATCTACAGTAATATATACCTGACAGGAGCCCATACAGTCTATATCTACAGTAATATATACCTGACAGGAGCCCATACAGTCTATATCTACAGTAATATATACCTGACAGGAGCCCATACAGTCTATATCTACAGTAATATATACCTGACAGGAGCCCGTACAGTCTATATCTACAATAATATATACCTGACAGGAGCCCATACAGTCTATATCTACAGTAATATATACCTGACAGGAGCCCATACAGTCTATATCTACAGTAATATATACCTGACAGGAGCCGTACAGTCTATATCTACAGTAATATATACCTGACAGGAGCCTGTACAGTCTATATCTATAGTAATATATACCTGACAGGAGTCCATACAGTCTATATCTACAGTAATATATACCTGACAGGAACCTGTACAGTCTATATCTACAATAATATATACCTGACAGGAGCCTGTACAGTCTATATCTACAATAATATATACCTGACAGGAGCCCATACAGTCTATATCTACAGTAATATATACCTGACAGGAGCCCATACAGTCTATATCTACAGTAATATATACCTGACAGGAGTCCATACAGTCTATATCTACAGTAATATATACTGACAGGAGCCCGTACAGTCTATATCTACAATATATATACCTGACAGGAGCCTGTACAGTCTATATCTACAATAATATATACTGACAGGAGCCCGTACAGTCTATATCTACAGTAATATATACCTGACAGGAGCCCATACAGTCTATATCTACAGTAATATATACCTGACAGGAGTCCTACAGTCTATATTACAGTAATATATACCTGACAGGAGCCCGTTACAGTCTATATCTACAATAATATATACCTGACAGGAGCCTGTACAGTCTATATCTACAATAATATATACCTGACAGGAGCCCTACAGTCTATATCTACAGTAATATATACCTGTAAGGAGTCCATACAGTCTATATCTACAGTAATATATACTGACAGGAGCCCGTACAGTCTATATCTACAATAATATATACTGACAGGAGCCCTGTACAGTCTATATCTACTGTAATATTAGACTGTAGGAGCCCTACGTCAGTATTATTACGTAATATATGACCCGCAGGAGCCCATGTCAGTATATATTACTGTAATATAGACTATGGCGGCCCTGTACAGTATATATCTACATTATATATACTGACAGGAGCCCTTCAGTTATATTTACGTAATATAGACTGTAAGGGTCATACAGTTATTATTACTATAATATAGACTGTGACAGGGCCCTGTACAGTTATATCTGTAATATAACTGAAGGGCCCATTCAGTATATATTACTGTAATATATACTGTATGGGCCCTTACAGGTTATATTACGTAATATAGACTGTAGGGCCTGTCAGTTATATTACGTCTGTAGATATAGACTGTATGGGCTCCTGTCAGGTATTTATTACTGTAGATATAGACTGTATGGGCTCCTGTCAGGTATATATTACTGTAGATATAGACTGTATGGGCTCCTGTCAGGTATTTATTACTGTAGATATAGACTGTATGGGCTCCTGTCAGGTATTATTACTGTAGATATAGACTGTATGGGCTCCTGTCAGGTATATATTACTGTAGATATAGACTGTATGGGCTCCTGTCAGGTATTTATTACTGTAGATATAGACTGTATGGGCTCCTGTCAGGTATTTATTACTGTAGATATAGACTGTATGGGCTCCTGTCAGGTATATATTACTGTAATATAGACTGTATGGGCTCCTGTAAGGTATTTATTACTGTAGATATAGACTGTATGGGCTCCTGTCAGGTATTTATTACTGTAGATATAGACTGTATGGGCTCCTGTAAGGTATATATTTACTGTAGATATAGACTGTATTGGGCTCCTGTCAGGTATATATTATTATAGATATTAGACTGTATGGGCTCCTGTCAGGTATATATTACTGTAGATATAGACTGTACGGGCACCTGTCAGGTATATATTACTGTAGATATAGACTGTACGGGCTCCTGTCAGGTATATATTATTATAGATATAGACTGTATGGGCTCCTGTCAGGTATATATTACTGTAGATATAGACTTGTTAGGGCTCCTGTCAGGTATTTATTACTGTAGATATAGACTGTATGGGCTCCTGTCAGGTATATATACTGAGATATAGACTGTATGGGCTCCTGTCAGGTTTATATTATTTTAGATATAGACTGTAGGGCTCCTGTCAGGTATATATTACTGTAGATATAGACTGTACGGGCACCTGTCAGGTATATTTACTGTAGATATAGACTGTATCGGGCTCCTGTCAGGTATATATTATTATAGATATAGACTGTATGGGCTCCTGTCAGTATATATTACTGTAGATATAGACGTACGGGCACCTGTCAGGTATATATTATGTAGATATAGACTGTATGGGCTCCTGTCAGGTATTTATTACTGTAGATATAGACTGTATGGGCTCCTGTAGGTATTTATTACTGTAGATATAGACTGTATGGGCTCCTGTCAGGTTATATTTACTGTAGATATAGACTGTACGAGGCTCCTGTCAGGTATATATTACTGTAGATATAGGGACTGTACGGGCTCCTGTCAGGTATTATTACTGTAGATATAGACTGTATGGGCTCCTGTCAGGTATATTTAACTGTAGTATAGACTGTAGGGCTCCTGTCAGGTATATATTACTGTAGATATAGACTTATGGGCTCCTGTCAGTATATATTACTGTAGATATAGACTGTACGGGCTCCTGTCCAGGTATATATTACTGTAGATATAGACTGTACGGGCTCCTGTCAGGTATTTATTACTGTAGATATAGACTGTATGGGGCTCTGTCAGGTATATATTACTGTAGATATAGACTGTAGGGCTCCTGTCAGGTATATATTACTGTAGATATAGACTGTATGGCTCCTGTCAGGTATATATTACTGTAGATATAGACTGTACGGGCTCCTGTCAGGTATATTTTACTGTAGATATTAGACTTATCGGGCTCCTGTCAGGTATATATTATTGTAGATATAGACTGTAGGCTCCTGTCAGGTATATATTACTGTATAGATATAGACTTATGGGCTCCTGTCAGGTATATATTACTGTAGATATAGACTGTATGGGCTCCTGTCAGGTATATTTACTGTAGATATAGACTGTATGGGCTCCTGTCAGGTATTTATTACTGTAGATATAGACTGTATGGGCTCCTGTCAGGTATTTATTACTGTAGATATAGACTGTATGGGCTCCTGTCAGGTATATATTACTGTAGATATAGACTGTATTGGCTCCTGTCAGGTATATATTATTTTAGATATAGACTGTATGGGCTCCTGTCAGGTATATATTACTGTAGATATAGACTATATGGGCTCCTGTCAGGTATATATTATTGGAGATATAGACTGTACAGGCTCCTGTCAGGTATATATTACTGTAGATATAGACTATATGGGCTCCTGTCAGGTATATATTACTGTAGATATAGACTGTACGGGCTCCTGTCAGGTTATATTACTGTAGATATAGACTTATGGCTCCTGTCAGGTTATATTACTGTAATATAGACTGTCGGGCTCCTGTCAGGTTATATTATGTAGATATGCTAATGGGCTCTGTGGTATATATTATTGTAGATATAGACTGTACGGGCTCCTGTCAGGTATATATTACTGTAGATATAGACTGTATGGGCTCCTGTCAGGTATTATTATTGTAGATATAGACTGTACAGGCTCCTGTCAGGTTATATTACGTAGATATAGACTGTACAGGTTCCTGTCAGGTATATATTACTGTAGATATAGACTGTACAGGCTCCGTCAGGTATATATTACTGTAGATATAGACTGTACAGGCTCCTGTCAGGTATATATTACTGTAATATAGACTGTATGGGCTCCTGTCAGGTATATATTACTGTAGATATAGACTGTACAGGCTCCTTCAGGTATATATTACTGTAGATATAGACTGTATGGGCTCCTGTCAGTATATATTACGTAGATATAGACTGTATGGGCTCCTGTCAGGTATATATTACTGTAGATATAGACTGTAGGGCTCCGTCAGGTATATATTACTGTAGATATAGACGTTGGGCTCCTGTCAGGTATTATTACTGTAGATATAGACTGTACGGGCTCCGTCAGTATATATTACTGTAGATATAGACTGTATGGGCTCCTGTCAGGTATATATTACTGTAGATATAGACTGTATGGGCTCCGTCAGGTTATATATTACTGTAGATATAGACTGTATGGGCTCCTGTCAGGTATTATATTACTGTATGACTGTACGGGCTCCTGTCAGGTATATATTACTGTAGATATAGACTGTACAGGCTCCTGTCAGTATATATTACTGTAGATATAGACTGTACGGGCTCCTGTCATTATTTACTGTAGATATAGACTGTACAGGCTCCTGTCAGGTTTATATTACAGTAGATATAGACTGTACAGGCTCCTGTCAGGTATATATTACATCTACAATAATATATACCTGACAGGAGCCCATACAGTCTATATCTACAGTAATATATACCTGACAGGAACCTGTACAGTCTATATCTACAGTAATATATACCTGACAGGAGCTCATACAGTCTATATCTACAGTAATATATACCTGACAGGAGCCCATACAGTCTATATCTACAGTAATATATACCTGACAGGAGCCCATACAGTCTATATCTACAGTAATATATACCTGACAGGAGCACATACACTCTATATCTACAGTAATATATACCTGACAGGAGCCCATACAGTCTATATCTACAGTGATATATACCTGACAGGAGCCTGTACAGTCTATATCTACAGTAATATATACCTGACAGGAGCCTGTACAGTCTATATCTACAGTAATATATACCTGACAGGAGCCCATACAGTCTATATCTACAATAATATATACCTGACAGGAGCCCATACAGTCTATATCTACAGTAATATATACCTGACAGGAGCCCGTACAGTCTATATCTACAGTAATTATATACCTGACAGGAGCCCATACAGTCTATATCTACAGTAATATATACCTGACAGGAACCTGTACAGTCTATATCTACAGTAATATATACCTGACAGGAACCTGTACAGTCTATATCTACAGTAATATATACCTGACAGGAGCCTGTACAGTCTATATCTACAGTAATATATACCTGACAGGAGCCCATACAGTCTATATCTACTGTAATATATACCTGACAGGAGCCCGTACAGTCTATATCTACAGTAATATATACCTGACAGGAGCCTGTACAGTCTATATCTACAGTAATATATACCTGACAGGAGCCCATACAGTCTATATCTACAATAATATATACCTGACAGGAGCCCATACAGTCTATATCTACAGTAATATATACCTGACAGGAGCCCATACAGTCTATATCTACAATAATATATACCTGACAGGAGCCCATACAGTCTATATCTACAGTAATATATACCTGACAGGAGCCCATACAGTCTATATCTACAATAATATATACCTGACAGGAGCCCGTACAGTCTATATCTACTGTAATATATACCTGACAGGAGCCCGTACAGTCTATATCTTCAGTAATATACTGTATATCTGACATACAGAGGCTGTGCTGGGGCTGATGTATATACAGGTGCTGGTCTGGGGCACATTATTAAAAGAAGGAGACAATGATGGGGCATATTACTACAAAAAGGGGGACAATGATGGGGCATATTTCAGGGTGGAATCTACTTGCATTCCATGCTTAAATCTATCTATCTATCTATCTATCTATCTATCTATCTATCTATCTATCTATCTATCTAAAAAGAAGAAAATTAGAGCAGCACAAAGAAAGAGTCCTGGTGCAGAGCCCCCCAGGCAAATACCAAACATCAATTATAGAAATCCAGACAAATTGGAGGCAGCACACCGTTTGTAGTGAATAAAAAGCTGTTTAATAAGACCAAAAGGCGACGTTTTGGTCCAAACAACAGAACCTTTCTCAAGGCTTGAGAAAGGTTTGTGTTGTTTGGACCGAAATGTCGCCTTTTGACCTTATTAAATAGCTTTTTTTTTCACTACAAACTATGTGCTGCCTCCAATTTGTCTGGTTTTCTATCTATCTATCTATCTATCTATCTATCTATCTATCTATCTATCTATCTATCTATCTATCTATCTTTCATTTTTTTTCCCAAAGATCAATCCAATTGCTGTGTTTAGAAAGGGCAGTGTGAATGGCTCAGTGTCAGTGTGTGATAAACACGCATGAGCTTGAAGTCCCCCTGCTGAACAGAAGAGAAGACTGCAAAGGTAAGCCTAAAATCAATAAATTGTTTACATAATAGGATTGATCATGGTGGTATTTCTCCTTGTATGTGATATTATTGGTCTTGGTATAAGGAATTATGTTGTGTATGGCGTTCATTTTCGTTTATTCACATTTTTTGTTCTTATATTTTACAACCTGAACGACCATGGCTTGCCCCCCCCTAGTTTTGATCCTGGGTACGCCATGGTGGGAGGGGAAATGAATGACCTTAGCATAAACTCTTATTGCATAATTGTGTCACAACAAGCAGTGCTGGATATAGGAGATGGTGTAAATTGTATCTCTGGTCATAGCAGAGCTGTCCTGCCAGGGATTAATCTGACTGAGACCTGTGATTTGATTCAGCCAGTTGGCAGATACCTGCCCTGAAGCTCCTGTACACCTGTACTGTTCGCTTTGTTATTTCCAGGATTAAACCCTGCTTACACACCGACTTCATCTCATTTTGTTTACCCTCCTGATTCAGACCTCGGCTAGTAAGACCACTCTGTTATATGCCCCCGAATTGCATCGCAGGATATATTCTGTATCTCTAGAAAAGAACTGGTGGCCTTCTAGTACACATACGCCACTGCTCCATACACGTCGCACACACACGGCTCTGCTCGGTACATGTCGTACACACTGCTATGCTCTGTACATGTCGTACATGCACCCTACTGCTCTGTACACTTTGTACACGCACAGCTCTGCTCCGTACACCTCGTACACACGCGTCTCTACTCCGTACACACACGGCTCCGCTCCGTACACATGAGGCTCCGTTCCGTACACCTCGTACACATGAGGCTCCGCTCCATACACCTCGTACACAAGCGGCTCCGCTCCGTACACCTCGTACACACACTGCTCCGCTCCGTACACCTCATACACACGAGGCCCTGCTCTGTACACCTCGTACACACACGGCTTCGCTCCGTACACCTCGTACACACACGGCTCCGCTCCGTACACCTCATACACACGAGGCCCTGCTCCGTACACCTCGTACACACAAGGCTCTGCTCCATACACCTCGTACACACACGGCTTCGCTCCGTACACCTCGTACACACGAGGCTCTGCTCCGTACACCTCGTACACACGAGGCTCTGCTCCGTACACCTCGTACACACACGGCTCCGCTCCGTACACCTGGTACACACACGGCTCTGCTACATCCACCCTGTAAACCCCTCCTGACCCCACACATAAACTTCCCCCTCATCCAGCACCATGACAACCAGCACAGCAGAGTCCGGCATACAATGAGGCCCCTGATCATGTGACCCCTGACTCCTCCCCTCCTGTGACCTCATCACAGGTCCTGTGCGCACAGAACAGCCATATATGTGGTGTGCGGCTCTGCAGGTGGAGGTAGGTGCTGGAGATTCCCCATTACTGGGCACAGAACAGCCATATATGTGGTGTGCGGCTCTGCAGGTGGAGGTAGGTGCTGGAGATTCCCCATTACTGGGCGCAGAACAGCCATATATGTGGTGTGCGGCTCTGCAGGTGGAGGTAGGTGCTGGAGATTCCCCATTACTGGGCACAGAACAGCCATATATGTGGTGTGCGGCTCTGCAGGTGGAGGTAGGTGCTGGAGATTCCCCATTACTGGGCACAGAACAGCCATATATGTGGTGTGCGGCTCTGCAGGTGGAGGTAGGTGCTGGAGACTTCCCATTACTGGGCACAGAACAGCCATATATGTGGTGTGCGGCTCTGCAGGTGGAGGTAGGTGCTGGAGATTCCCCATTACTGGGCACAGAACAGCCATATATGTGGTGTGCGGCTCTGCAGGTGGAGGTAGGTGCTGGAGATTCACCATTACTGGGCACAGAACAGCCATATATGTGGTGTGCGGCTCTGCAGGTGGAGGTAGGTGCTGGAGATTCCCCATTACTGGGCACAGAACAGCCATATATGTGGTGTGCAGCTCTGCAGGTGGAGGTAGGTGCTGGAGATTCCCCATTACTGGGCACAGAACAGCCATATATGTGGAGTGCGGCTCTGCAGGTGGAGGTAGGTGCTGGAGATCCCCCATTACTGGGCACAGAACAGCCATATATGTGGTGTGCGGCTCTGCAGGTGGAGGTAGGTGCTGGAGATTCCCCATTACTGGGCACAGAACAGCCATATATGTGGTGTGCGGCTCTGCAGGTGGAGGTAGGTGCTGGAGATTCCCCATTACTGGGCACAGAACAGCCATATATGTGGTGTGCGGCTCTGCAGGTGGAGGTAGGTGCTGGAGATTCCCCATTACTGGGCACAGAACAGCCATATATGTGGTGTGCGGCTCTGCAGGTGGAGGTAGGTGCTGGAGATTCCCCATTACTGCGCACAGAGCAGCCATATATGTGGTGTGCGGCTCTGCAGGTGGAGGTAGGTGCTGGAGATCCCCCATTACTGGGCACAGAACAGCCATATATGTGGTGTGCGGCTCTGCAGGTGGAGGTAGGTGCTGGAGATTCCCCATTACTGGGCACAGAGCAGCCATATATGTGGTGTGCGGCTCTGCAGGTGGAGGTAGGTGCTGGAGATTCCCCATTACTGGGCACAGGGGACATTAACCCCTCCATGCCCCCTTATACCAGTGCTCGCAGTGACACTGTGACCCCAGTTCTCCGTTACTTCCTCCTCTGACAGGAAGCTTCCCTCTTCCTTCCTGTGGAGATGGTGGAAGTGTCTGCAGCTGTAGTGAGTGGAGCCTTTCCCCTGTGCTCAGCGGTAAGTAGTGCAGTTATTGTGTGTATTACCCCTGTACCTCTGTGGTATAGACAGTAACATGAGGCCGGGGGCAGGTATGGACTGGGACTGAAATTCAGCCCTGGCATTTGAAATCACACAGGCCCACGCTGTCCCCGTCCCCAAGCACCAGATTGGGATATATTACTAATATTACTCTAGGTGTAAGAAAGCAAGATTTACAAGATCAACATTTCTAATAATACCAATATCTAATTAAATATAATATCAAAATAATAATGTTGCAATATTACAGACAAATACTAACATACTATAACCAAATATTCGCACCATGCAGATTGTTGAAGGGGTTGAGGATAAAGTCTATATAACTTCAGACTGCTGAATCCTGATAGTGCATACTTTGAGGATTCTCCGGTGCCGGCATTGGGAGAAGCCGTTTTTTGACCGCAAGAATGTTCACCCTCTTCTGCCACATTCTGACTAGGTGTACTCTGCTTTGCTAAACTCACTTGTATTGACTGAGGCCGTGCACATCTAGTTAGCACATGACCACATGTATGCAAATCTTATACTTGTGGTAACATGATCGGGGCAGAACTACAGTAGGTGCGAGGGTTGCAATCGCACCTGGGCCCTGGACCAAAGCTATTAAAGACTTTCAATAATTGGGGGCCCATTCTGTTCAAGTTACACCGCTGCACATGATCACCCTGTCCCAGCATCGGCACTAGAGAATCCTTACAGCATGTGAACTCTGTGAGGGCTCAGAAGTCCGCAGTCACATAGTCACTGCAGACTTTAGCTTCAAGCTTGGACAACTACTTTAACCAAAATCACTGTACTAAGGACTCATACTCACTGGAAAAAAAAAAAAGACGATTGCAAGCCGATAAAAATTCAGATTGCAATCGGACCAATGCTATTCAATAGGGGACTTCTCATTTGCGATTTTTTTTTTTTTTTTTTCTCAGCTAAAATCGGTCTGAGAAAAAAAGCACAGCTTGCTGCGATTTGCAGCGATTTTGACATGATAATCGCTAATGCAAGTCAATGGATGCGATAAAAAATCGGACAGCACTCGCACCATGCGAGTACTGTCCGATTTATACGCACCAGTGTCCTTTGAAAAGCCGGCAATTCATCCCCGGCTACTGTAAAATCACACTGACAGCTCACAAAACACTACATATATATATATATATATATATATATATATATATATATATATATATATACATACATACATACATACAGTCATGGACAAAAGTTTTGAGAATAACACAAATATTAATTTTTACAAAGTCTACTGCTTCACTTTTTCTAATGGCAATTTGCATATACTCCAGAATGTTATAAAGAGTGATCAGCTTAACAGCAATTACTTGCAAAGTCAATATTTGGCTAGAAAATGAACTTTATCCCCCAAAACACATTTCAACATCATTGCAGCCCTGCCTTAAAAGGACCAGCTAACCTCTTTTCAGTGATTGCTCCATTAACACAGGTGTGGGTGTTGATGAGGATATGGCTGGAGATCAATCTGTCATGATTAAGTAAGAATGACACCACTGGACACTTTAAAAGGAGGCTGGTGCTTGGCATCATTGTTTCTCTTCTGTTAACCATGGTTATCTCTAAAGAAACACGTGCAGTCATCATTGCAATGCACAAAAATGGCCTAACAGGAAAGAGTATCGCAGCTAGAAAGATTGCACCTCAGTCAACAATCTATCGCATCATCAAGAACTTCAAGGAGAGAGGTTCCATTGTTACCAAAAAGGCTCCAGGGCGCCCAAGAAAGACCAGCAAGCGCCAGGACCGTCTCTTAAAAGTGTTTCAGCTGCAGGATCGGGCTACCAGCAGTGCAGAGCTTGCTCAGGAATGGCAGCAGGCAGGTGTGAGTGCATCTGCACGCACTGTGAGGCGGAGACTCTTGGAGCAAGGCCTGGTCTCAAGGAGGGCAGCAAAGAAGCCACCTCTCTCCAGAAAAAACATCATGGACAGACTGATATTCTGCAAAAGGTACAGGCAGTGGACTGCTGAGGACTGGGGTAAAGTTATTTTCTCTGATGAATCCCCTTTTCGATTGTTTGGGATGTCAGGAAAACATTAGCTGCACTGCTTGGCTGAAAGCTAGTTAACCCTTTGTGAAGGATTACAGCGTGGGACGTGACAGAGCACCGGATAGGTAAGAATAATGTTGTTTTATTTTTTCTTTATTATAGGAGATCAAGGGCTTTGCAAGGATTAAGAGTTAAATAAAAGATGGTCAAAAAATGTGTTTTTATTTCATTAAAATTATTTATTCTTAATGTGTGTGTTTTTTTTATTTACTTCAATAGAATTAATAATTGATAGTTGTCTAATTGACAGCTCTCAATTATTAACCTGGCTTAAAGTCACCTTTCAATAGCAAGGTGGCTTTAACCAATTAGTAACCCATTCGCCACCGCTACAGGGCAATGGGAATAGACCGGCAAATTGCCAGAAAGGGCACATCTAATTATAGATTTGCCTTTTCTGGGGTGGCTGGGGGCAGATGTTAGTAGCCGGGGGGGCACAAAATAAATGCACCCTCCCTAGGCTATTATTATTTGCCCCCACTCGCTTGCTTTGTCTGTTTGGTTGAGAAAATACAGCGGGAGCCCACGCATTTTTTTACAACGAATTTACACCTTTAATTAACCCCTACATGTGTGAAATTTTGCACACAGCCACTCATGTAATTGTTAGTGAAAACCATATATCAAACTACATGAAATGCCTTGGTTAACTGTATGTAAACCATGTGTCATTTCATGTCGGGTCTGAAATTTCACAAAAGCTGGCAATTGAAATAGCGGCTATTATACTATGTAGAAGTGTATGACATATATATAATTTGCATTTTGTGTAAATTTTTTTTGACAATGTGATTTTTACATGATTTTTTACATAGAGATAACTGCTCTATGAAAAACGTCATGTTAAAATCGCATTGCATACAGATGGAAAACGGATGGTGCGATTAAAAATCGCATGACAATTGCATATATTCGGACCGTTTTTCCCATCTAGAAAACGAACCGTTTTTTTTCCCACAAATGGAAAGGAGCCCTAAAACTGATATTACCGCCATAAAGTGACCATATAATGGTAATATCAGTTTTACACCAAGGCTCTGCAAACCATATATGTGTATTTTGTGCAGGTTCTCACCAGTGACGTCTCGCTAATCCTGTCATTCATTTTCCTTTTTCCTTTGCATTCTGTCCAGACCACCATGACCTCTTATTCCATCCATGTCTCGTCCCTACAAAATGTAACACACAGACATTTTCACTCTACTGATTTTGCAGGACCCTACTTACATTCTACCAAACCACAACTTGTGATGCCTTGTAATAATTCCCCTGTGCCTCTTTTAATTATTTCCCCTATTGACATCTACTATATAATCGTCTAATTCTGTCTGTCTGTAACGTAAATCCCGCGTCGCTGATTGGTCGCACCCGGCCGGACACGACCAATCAGCGACAGACGCAGTCCGGCCGCGAAATGGCACAGGATTTGAACCACGTACGCCACCGCTATCATCGGGTCATCCGGTAGCCGCGGGTCATCTCCTGCCGCATGGAGGTCAGCGGCGACGCAAAAAGGGAGATGACCGGCTCGCAGCGGAAGTACCCTGACCGGCGGCCTCCACGTAAATCCCAGCAGCAGCCTCCACGTACACCCCACCATCAGCAGCAGCCTCCACATATACCCCAGCAGCAGCAGCCTCCACATATACCCCAGCAGCAGCAGCCTTGTCACGCTGTCTAGCAGATGTATAAATATATAATGTCAGTAATCTAGCAGGTGGGACAACATTCTATATAACATATAAATAGATAACATTAACATGTATATATAGCATAGTATTACCTGACATAATATCCTGTGGGTCAATACTGAATCCTTTTCACGCTGTCTCTGGCTAGAGGTGGACCGGGGTCTATGCTGACCCTAAACTGGGGTCCTGACTAGTCCCTCTACCTGGAGGTACTGTTAATGGTACAGAGGTCCAGGCCACCAGCGTAAACCCTGTCTCCTATAAATCCCTGACCACTGTAATCTAGTCCTTAGAAGGACCCTGATTACCACCATAGGGAATGGACAGGTAAAGGTAAACAAACAGTATAGACAAACGAGACAGACAGGGGATAAAGTAAATACTGTCTTTCATACAACATATAAACACAGAGGGAACACCAAAGGTCTAGGAGATAAACTATAAGCAAGGAGAGGAGAAACAACAAAGGAACTCTTAGCTTAAGTCTTCTCAGAACCGATCCTAACTGCAGTCTGTATGAATGCTTTCACCGGCATCTAACCAGCAGACTGGCAGCTATATAAAGGAAACTAATTAGAACATAATCAAAAGCAGCCGGGCGAGGCTGGACCTAGTCTTAGCAAAGAGCTAGGTAAAATTAACTCCCTCACCACCAAACACAAAGTAACAGCAACTCAGCTGCGAGAAGTCAGAATGTGCAATCGCGACGATCCTCGTGGCGATGCACCCATGACAGTACCCCCCCCTTCTACGAGGGGCCTCCGGACCCTCAGGGCCAGGTCTGCCCGGGTAAGTTGTGTGGAAGGTCGAACCAATCGATCTGCGTTAACCTCCGACGCAGGGACCCACGTCCTCTCCTCAGGACCATATCCCTTCCAATGAACCAAATACTGAAGGGAACGGCGATTCAGACGTGAGTCAATGATCTTCAACACTTGAAATTCTAAGTTACCATTGACCACCACTGGAGGAGGAGGTAGAAGTGACGGTATAACTGGCGCCACATACCTCTTAAGCAACGATTTGTGGAATACATTATGGATTTTAAACGTAGGAGGGAGGTCCAGACGAAATGCCACTGGATTAATTATAGAACTGATCCTGTATGGACCGATGAACCTGGGACCAGTTTCCAGGGGAACTTTGCGTTTTATATTCCTGGTAGACAACCACACCAGATCGTTCACACCTAGGTCCGGACCAGACACTCTCCTCCTATCAGACCTCCGCTTGAAACAGTTCCCATAGCACTCAGACCATTCAGCACTCCTTCCTGAAGGATAGGAACCGGGTCATCCGTCTTTCCAGCCCCTGGGAAACTACGAGATAAGGCATCAGGAAGCAATTTTATTGAGCAGTCATACGTGCGATGAGGAGGTAACTTTTGACACCCCTCCTCTGAGAACATCTCCCCAAAGTCCTCCAGAAAAGGAGGCAAAGTCCTAGGCACGACCGCACCGATGACCGTTTTCATGCAGTTATTCTTGCAAAATTCACCCCACTGGCTTATCTTTCTGGATTGCCAATCAATCACGGGTTATGTTTAGCCAACCAGGGAAGTCCCAACACAATAGGAGTAGGAAGACCCTCCAACACATAACAACTGTTCTTTATGTATTGCTCCTACTCGAAGGTCTATGTTATGAACAGCTTGTACAAAGCTACCTTAACCGAGAGGTCTGGCGTCAATAGAAAGTATAGGGATCGGTTTGGCCAATACACTCAGTTGCATACCTTGCACCTGGGCAAACCGAGCGTCCACCATATTAGCCCCAGACCCACTATCAAGAAGAACAGAAATCCTTTCAACTCTCGCACCAACCATCACCTCCGCAGGCACGAGAAATTGAGACGGACCTGGGGACGAAATACCTACTCCCAGGTTGTCGTCCACTACACAACCTGGGATTAACAGTTTTTCGGTGACTTTTTTGCTCAATGAGGCACGGAAGGGACACCCCCCAACAAAATGTCCCTCTCTTCCGCAGAAGAAACACCTTCTTGTCTTGCGGCGCACCGCTGATTCCCTCCTACAAAATGATGTCCCTCCCAACTGCATAGGTTCCTCAGAACAGGCCAGGGGAACCTCAATAAAAGGGACTTTAGTAGTGGGTGGAGTCATAACAGGGGGCGGAGTTACCTCGCACCTCCCCCGAAGCCGTCTATCAATACGAATAGCAAGGGCCATAGCAGCCTCCAGTGACGGAGGAGAATCATACTGAGCCAAAACATCTTTTAATTTGTCAGACAACCCTTGACAAAACTGGCTCCTAAGAGCTGGGTCATTCCACTGAGTATCTGTGGCCCATTACGGAACTCAGAAGAAAATTCCTCTGCCTGACGATCTCCCTGCTGTATCCTACGTAACTTCGTTTCAGCAAGGGAGACCCGATCCGGGTCATCATACACCAGACCCAGGGCAGCAAAAAATCGATCTACTGACTGGGGGGCCGGGGAACCCGGGGAAGAGAGAACGCCCCGGATTGAGGGTCCCCTTGTAAGAGCGAGATGACAATTCCCACCCTCTGCTCTTCACTCCCCGATGACCGAGGCCGCAGCCGAAAGTATAATTTACATGCCTCCCGGAAGGTAAAAATTTGTCCCGCCCACCAGTGAACCTGT
>JARQOD010011306.1:0-23935 GCA_033576555.1 Oophaga sylvatica
GCTGGTCCTCAGGAGGACGTGCTCGGGTGTAGCGGTTCACCATCACCTTTCCAACTCCATAATCAGGCTCGCTGACTGCAGACTCCCAACTGTATCTCCAGTCACGAACTCCCCCGGCACGGGCTGTCACCGCAACACCCAGCCGGGTACGAATCTCCGCTTTCAGCTTGGCATAGTCTTGGCTGTCCTGCTCGCTCAGGTCAGCATAGGCCACCTGGGGCACTCCAATCAGATAGGGTGCGACCATCATGGCCCACTCAGATAGGGGCAGATTCTCCTTCTCTGCCAGTTCCTCAAATCTAGTGAGATATACCTCCACATCATCACGAGGTGTCATCTTTTTCAGGGACCGTCTTACCGCCTTCTTTACAACAGACAAGTCAGGTGCCTTCACAACATTACTCTGGGACGAGGTGCTGAGAGCTGCAATCTGCTCCAACACCCGGTTATTCTCCTGCTGCTGCTGCAGGATTTGCTGCTGGTACTGCTGCATGCACTGCTGGTGCTGAAGCTCCATGGTCCGCTGGGCCTGGACCAGGTACTCAATGAGCTCCTTCATACTGCCGGACTTATCTGTCTCAACCACGGCAGTTTTATGTTGCACATTAACTTGTGCCATTTGTTCAAACAGCGCCTCCATGCTGTTATCCATGCTGTCAGACTTCTCTGTCTTAACAACGGCAGTCTTCACTCAAGACATACACACTCTACAGTCTTTTCCATAGAAAAATTCAGCTCTGCTGTGCAGACACTTTTTTTTTTTTTTCCTTTGCAAAGTCTATTAGGGCTCCTGTCTCTTTAAGACTGCTCCACAGACTTTTCTTTTGCTGCTGCACATTCCACAGTCATTTTCACAACAAGTTCAGCTTTGCTGTGCATACATTTTCTCTCTGCAGACCCTATCAGGGCCACTGTCTCTCCAAGACTGCTCCAAACAGACGTTTCTGCTGACACACTTTTTTTTTTTTTCTGCTGCTATATCAATAGACTTCACCTTTAATGCTGTCTCTCGCCACTGTGCTGCATACACACTCCAGCACTAACTGTATCAGCCCCTGCGCTGCCCCAGCATTCTCCGCCAATTGTAGGCTTTCCAGGGGTTTAGCTCTAGGATCGCTGTCTGGGTAGACAGAATGGCATGAAAACAGTTCATTCAGACAGCAGTTCTGGTGCAAAACTGGCCGCAACCAGCTTTATTAAAGTCCACAGCAAACAGATTAAAACAAAGCATAAACAGAAAACCTGGGCTTGTCTAGCCTCTAATTACACTTAGATAGATGGCCCTCTCTATCCGGGACCCAGACTCTACCAGTCTGTGCCCAAAACAACACATATCACATATGTTACCAGTATGGAGCTTCACAGATACTCCTCCTTGTGTCTGAAGGCACCTTCCATGTCCAGACTTGAGAGAGATCCACTCCTATTCAGCCGCTCTTCACACGGATTCGCACTGAGACTACTCCTATGTCCGGGGTCCTTCCTGCACCCAAACTGAGATAGCTCAAACACTCTTGGAGACTGCTTCCTTGTGCCAGGACACCTCTCTGTGTCCAGGCTAAAGACAGCTCTAACACTCTTGGAGACTGCTTCCTTGTGCCAGGACACCTCTCTGTGTCCAGGCTAAAGACAGCTCTAACACTCTTGGAGACTGCTTCCTTGTGCCAGGACACCTCTCTGTGTCCAGGCTAAAGACAGCTCTAACACTCTTGGAGACTGTTTCTTGTGCCAGGACACCTTCCTGTGTCCAGGCTAAACTAGCTCTCAGATTGTGTTTGCAGACACCTACTTCTGGTCTCCTAATTAAGACCTGAGTAGTTTCAGGCTTGTGCTGCAAGTGTGTGCTGAATGTGAGGTGTAGTGACCTTTCTCTACCACTAGGTTTACAAAGCCACACATTTCCCTTATACCTAGGTGAAATGTACACCCCATTCATCACATATTCACTCACTGTCTCACACCGGGTACTAAGTCAATAGCGCAATCATAACTCCTATGAGGAGTTAAGGATGCAGACTTACTCTCACTAAACACATCAGAAAAATCAGTCAAATAGTCAGGAATATCTTGAGACTGGGGGAGGCAGAAAAAACAACTTGAGACTGGGGGGCAGAAAAAACAGGAGTGTCAGCACGAACACATTGACAGCCCCAACTGGTCACAGACACAGACTTCCAATCCAAAACAGGATTGTGAGTCTGTAACCAAGGAAAACCCAGTACAACAATGTCATGTACTTATGTAACGCCAAAAATTTGCAATTCTCTTGGTGGTCCGGGTCAACCCGCATTATCTCCTGGGTAGAAAACTGGGGTTTTGTTGTGAATGTGTTAGAAATGAATTCTGAGCAGAAGCTCCCTCTGGTGGTTACAAACAGTACTGAACCATTCAATGAGGATTGGCAATCAGGAGTTACAGACTGGTTTTATATAAGGGAGGTTCCCTCCTATCATGGTTGCCAGTGATCAATTGTTCTTGTCTCAACTGTGGTTCCTGGTTCACTTGGAAGCTTGCTGAGTCTTGCCTCTTCTCCTGCTCTCAGATAAGATATTTCTGTTTTTATTATTGTGCTTGCTTTTTGCATTGTTCCCTGCACTTCTGTGGAGGTCAGCCTGGTCCCCTCCGGGGGCTTGTGCTCCTCTCAGTTTATCTGAGCCACTGTTATTTGTTCATTTGCCTTTTCCAGTTTTTTCAGTGGCTGCGGCTTAGTTTTGTTACACCAGAGAACTAATTTAGATGGTAGAGGTCGTGTGATCTCAGGTGTTTTTGCAATTAGTAGAGTTGGCATTTTTTAGGGTTTTTTGGATTGCAGTAAGTGTCCTTTCTATCCTTTTTCTTTCTAGGCAGATTGGGCCCCAACGTTTGCTCTTACTATTTTCTGTCTGTGTCTGTATTACCTCTTGTCTAACTGCCATTACATGTTTGGGGGCTTCCTATGTTCTTTGGGGATCTGCTCCGGGGTAGATAGCTTTCCTCTTTCTATCTTTAGGTGTAGTTAACCTCTCAGGCTGTGACGAGGCGTCTAGGACCAACGTAGGAACGCTCCACGGCTGCCTTTAGTTGTGGTGGTTAGTCAGGGTACTGCAATCCAGTAGATTCCAACCTCTCTGGTGTATTGCCGTTTTTGCCTGCTCTCCTCACCTACCAATCATAACAGGGTTTATTCTCCGCCAAGGGGGTAGAATCAATGCCCAGCAAAGGAATAGACTTCCGCTGGGGTATCATAGGAAAACCACAACGTTTGGCAAAATCAAAATCCATCAGGTTTATAGCTGCCCCTGAATCAAAAAAGCCTGAGCTGAAAATGTGGACATGGAGCAAATCAAGGTAACAATCAAGAGAAATTTTGTCTGAACACTACCCAAAACAACTGAGCGCGCAAAACATCCTCCCCGCCTGGGGCAGACGGAAATAGCATGAGAAGCGTCACCACAATAGTAGCACAACTTATTACGCTTACGAAATTCATGACGCTGTGCCCCAGAAGTCACTCCATCACACTGCATATGGCAGTCACAATCTCATGCATATTTCCACGCTCACGCAGACGTCTGTCAACTTGAATAGCTAATGACATAGTGTCATTGAAACAAGAGGGTGCAGGGAATCCCACCATAACATCCTTTACAGTCTCTGCCAGACCCTTCCGAAAAGAGCTGCCAGAGTATCATCATTCCATTTAGTAAGGACTGCCCACTTTTTGAATTTCTGACAATACAGCTCTGCGGCTTCATGATCCTGATTCAATGCCACAACGTTTTTTCAGCTTGATCAGTAACATTAGGCTCATCGTACAATAACCCCAGAGCCTGAAAAAACACATCAACATCATTCAAAACAGGATCCCCAGGTGTCAGGGAAAAGGCCCAATCCTGAGGGTCACCGCGCAACAGGGAGTTGACAATTTGAACCTGCTGCTTTGTGTTTCCTGAGGATTTAGGCTTCAAAGCAAAAAACAATTTACAGTTATTTTTAAAATTCAAAAACTTTGACCGATCCCCCAAAAATAAATCCAGCAGAGGGATCCTAGGTTCCACAGCAGGCAACCCAGCAAGATAGATAGCAATACTCCGAACTTCAGCAGCAAGCTGCTCCACACGATCGGACAAATGCTTGACCTCCATTGGGGAAAAAATTCCTCCTCAGCCCCCTGAGATAAAGAGGGAAACAATGCAACAAACAGGGAAAAAAAAAATTCTGACAACTCTGACTACTTTTTTTTTTCCTTACTATTTTTCCCTTCTATTGAGTACCATAAGTTTTCAGTATGGCCGGTGATTCTGTTATGTTTTGGTAGCTGAGGAGGCAGGAGCAAAAAAACGCATAGGCAGCCTAACACCAGAGAGGTTGGAAACTAATAGGTTGCAGACCCCTAAACTAACCGCACAACTAGAAGCAGCCGTGGAGCGTACCTACGGTGGTCCTAGACGCCTCGGCACAGCCAGAGAGATAGCTATCCCTGAAGATGGAAAGAGGAAAGCTAACTGCCCTGGAGTAGACCCCAAAAGAGTAGAAAGCCCCCAAACATATAATGGCGGTTAGACAAGATGAAAATACGAACACAGACAGAAAATAGATTGAGCAAACGCTGGGGCCCAAAACTGTCTAGATAGGACAGCACAGGAGAGAATACTGTCTGCAACCCAGAAAATCCCTAGGAAAAACTCCAACACTTCTGAATCCAAAAACACTGAGACCACACGGTCTCGACCACCTATATCAGATCTCTGGTGTGGACTCGTAGCTACAAGCAGTAAAATATCACAAGAACTGAGCAAATGAACAAACACAAAAAACGAACGGAGACCAGCCAAAGCCCCCCAAAGGGGACCCGGCTGAAGACAAAAAGCAATGCAGCAAAAGCAAGGAACTCAAACCACAGTAAAAAAAACTGAAAGAGACTTATCTGAAAGCAAGCAGGAGACAGCAGTAAAGCAAGCTGAATTCCAACCTAGACCAGGAAGCACAATTGATCACCAGCGAGGATGATGGAAAGGGCAGCTCACTTATATCAGGCCAGTCAGTACCACCTGACAACCACTCGTTATCTACAGGTGTAGGACTCTTGGTATTCTACATAGGTTCAATACCCTCAGCAACCACCAGAGGGAGCCTCAGCTCCGAAGTCGTCTCCAACACGTTCACAACAGGTGGGTGTGAACCAGTGGGGAAGTGTGCACAGTTTAATGAACCAGAGTCCTGTAATGTTAACACTGATGCTAAAGCAGACTACTAACTGTCCTTGTAAGGGTTAATTTTGTGCTTTGCTGTTTGTGTCAGATACAATCTGCATTTAGCCTAGGGAGGAAGAGAGAGATGGAGGAGCAAGGAGAGTGGCTGAATACAGTCTTTAGGCAGGGATTAAGATTTGCAGTCCATTGCTAAATATATAGCTGAGGCAGTTGACTACATTTTAATTTTTTTAGATAAAAAAAAATGACTATATTGTCATCTATACAGCACTAAGTGATTTGTGGTACATTTCTGTGTTATATACCACTCCTTAAAAAGAGTTGAAACATTTTGTTGGATTCAATACAGTATTGCTTGTTCTAGAGTACATTTCAGTGGTATATAACACTCCAAAAAACAGTTCAATTTTTTTTTTGTATTCAATTATTCATCGTATAGTATTATGTGCTCTAGGGTACATTTCTTTGTTATATAACTCTCCAAAGAAGCATTCAAAAATGTTTCTGGAATGAGTTAGTAATCCATACTGTGTAACGTGCTTAGTGGGTGACAAGGGCACAAAGTTGGCATAATCCCGCAAGACTCCCAAGAGAGCAACCGGAGGAATATCAGAGCCAGAACAAGCTGGCATGAGAGCATAGGTGGCAGTTGCCTGTGGTCCAGAACCAGACGCTTTCCCAGAACTACCAAGACCAGAACCCAGGCCTCAGCCTTCAACACTGGTGTTCTTGTGGACTGTAGATGGGAGAGCCAAGATCCAGCAACTAGTGACTACTGGTCAAAAGAGAGAAGGTGAGCCAGGATCAGGGCAGGAGAAATGTTAGTGGGTCCGCTAGCCGTAAGGTACCGACAGTTGACACAGCGGGGGAGGTGTCACGATTCACTTTTGGATCTGTGGCAGATCTTTCTTTCCATATTAAAACCTTTTTCCTTTCAGGCCACGGGGGTTAATGTCAGTCTTTTCCCCCGGTGGCCGCTGGTGTAATTACATTGCTGCTGACTTGTCAGGGGAAGGCGGTGACCACTCCCACCATCCTTTAAAAGGTCACCTGAGGTTCAGCTGACTTTTGGTGATATTTCTGCCTTTTGGAGACCAACCAAGCTGGAGTCAGGAGCTTGCTGAGTGCAGTGGTACTTCTGCTGTTTCCCTGATCTGGTGCCTTACTCTGCTGTGCATTGCAGCAGAGAAAGCTAAGTTTTGTTGTTTTGTTTATTTAACCCCTAGGTGTCTGTCTTTCCTTCCTTTGGTTATTTTGGTGTAGTTCCCTTTATTCCCTGTCTCACCTCCTGGTGAGGGAGTTGGGGGTTTAGCTCAGGGCTAAACAGGAGATAGGGACATGTGGGTGAAATGGCCTCACTACCTTCAAGTGTACCCCCAAGTTAAGGAAAGACAGGGCCCTTCCTTAGCCTTAGGGGCATTTCAGGGGCCCAGGTTCCTCGTCCCCTGTATTTCTATTACTGCCCCATGACATTATGTCTTTACTTATCAGCAGCAGCAGAAGTCCATAGATGAGTTTGGGACTTGTCATCATATCTCGTTCAGCCAGTGGGCAATAAAGAGGGAACACTTACCTTGATTGTTGCAAGAGCTGACAGCTGGATTCAATGGCACATTCTTCAAAATGTAGGGTCAACTTTGCTGGTTTGCGGTGGGTGTGATCTGAGAAGGAGCGAACAGAATTAACCATTCTTGAGAAATGAACTCGCCTGGAAGAGGTTCCTTGAGGTGGATCACTTACAACCCAGGCACCTAGGAATCGGGTTCCAGGAAGCAGGTGGAGGAAGTCCCCTTCAGCCTTCTGAGAAAGGAGAAAAAGAGGACACCTGAAGAGGATTGCTGCATTATCCACCTTATAATTTTTTCCTGGCTTTGCACTTTCTGCAAAGCGTTCATTAGTGTAGGAGTATATCAACTACACTTTCAAAATATTTACATTCAAAAAATGTTTCTGAATTTAGTTAGACATCCAAACAGTTTAATGTGGTTATTGTTACATTATGTGCTATCTAAAACTCCTAATAAACCTTTAAAATATTTTTCTTGATTCAGTTAGTCATCCATACAGTTTAACATGCTTGGTGCATTATTATGGTGAGTCAAAATTTTTAAAAACTGCTTAGCCAAAATATTCTTATTTCAAAAATTGACTATTGTTATATATACTGTAGAACCTGCTTTGTGTGAAATTTTGTTGGTTTGAAATAATACCAAAAATGGTCCTGTACAGGCTAGCGATGTGGTTGTTCCAAAATTGACTACTGTCATACATATTCTAGAGATCTTAGTTTGTGTGAAATTTCGTTGTTTTGAAATAAAATACAAAAATGATCCTTTTACAGGTGTATAAATTTGGTCCCTGGGTTCTCGGTCCCCAGCCACTACTAATTCTCTTGTTGTGGTGTCCCCATCTTGTACAGCACAAGACAAGGAATAAGACCCGCGCCCTTACCATTATGGTTACTGGAATTGCCCACTTAATGACCGACAAATGAGCAAATGCTTGTGGCCAGAGACAGTACATTTACCTGGTGGCACACTGGGTGAAGATTGTGGAGGCAGGGGCTGAGTCCCACCCTGGCACAGCACATGTGCTACCAACGCCTAGGATTTTTCCTCCACCTCCTACACTAGTTCCTGCACCCCCTTCTACTCCTCCTCATCCTCCATATCCAATATGCTATCTTAGAGCACATTGACCACATCAGCCAGAAGCTTGAAGCTTTGTAGCACTGCCTCAGAAAAGTAGCAACAGGCTCTGCTGAAGATAATTTGTGTAGGAGACAAACTTCACCTGTGGCAGAAATAATGAAAGGAATAACAGACCAGGCAGATCTGTGGCTCTGTGGCATGGTCATGTGTGATAATTGGCATAACCTGGTGGCAGCCATGAAGCTTTACAAATTCACAGACTTACCATGGTTGGTCCATGTGCTCAACTTGGTAGTTCAATAGTTTCTGAAAACCTACCCAGATTTGCCAAAGCTTGTCAGTGGCCATTTCTCAAGTCAGCTGAGCCATGACTACATGAAAATTTGAACAGAATGTGTATGACGCTCTCCTTTATGTCCAATACAGGATGTATCTGAGTGACTCTGAGTCCCTAATTTTTGGCATTTACTTCATACATTATACTGAAATTTGCATTTTTTTTAATAAAAAAATTCAATTTTGGTTCATTTTAATTATAATTTCTTACTAAATCCTTTTTACATTTTGCCTGATATACAAGTCATTATACATTCTTAACATTTTTTCATGTAAATTCTAATTTAGTGGAGTAAAAGTGTGACACCATTGTTCTCAGCAGCGATCTGGGAGTCAGAGATGCTTCCAGGGGCCATTCACATGCTGTTCTCCTTCCACCCAGCACTTTTTCCATCCATTCCAACATTTTCACTTCCCCCCAGACCACTTTGAAGGGTATGCAGGAAAAAAGCTTATATTTCCCATTGACTCCCATCATACTCGATACTCAAAACAAGCATCCGAGTATTAGAAATTGCTTGGTTCGAGCAACGAGCATCCGAGCATTTTAGTACTCTCTCATCTCTAGCAATGAGACATTCACATTAAACAAAGGGAGTGGGACTCAACCCTCAATGCATTATTCAGAAATAGATAAGCCATTAGTAGAGATGAATGAGTTGATTCGCAGAGGATAGACTTTGAGTCAAAGTCCTGAAATTCACAGATCTCCTCGAATTCAAACACGAAATTATTCAATTTGTGAGGACTGAGGATAATTAAAAAAAACATTTCTTATGCAATTTAACAAACTGCTCAAGACTTATTCAGCATGCTAATGAAGTCAGTCATAACCATGTGGGATTCCTCATAAAACCACGCAGCCAGATACGGACTGGGACTGAAATTCAGCACTGGCATTTAAAATCACACAGGCCCATGCTATCGCCGTCCCCTCCCCAAACACCAGATAAAATATATTGCTAATATTACCCTGGTTGAAGGAATGCAAGATTTACTACAAGACCAATATTTCTAATGATTCCCGTGGCCTGCTGGGGTAAGTGAGTGAGTCAGTGACTTTGTGCTCCGTCACAACTCTTAACCGCGTGGGTGTCTCGAGAACACATATTCTGTTAACAACGTAACAGACAAGGCGGCCCACAACCTAACAGGCCCTTCTGGTAATTGCCAGAATTGCCAGAAGGCCAGTCAGGCCATGGCTATAACATCACAAGGTCTAGCACAGCCAATTAGGGGAGCTATCACATACAGTGTAAAAGATGGTGTCTAGCCAAGGAGTGACATTTCATACTTGAACAGTGTAGACATAGAAAGTCAGAGTGCATATCTCATTCAACATTGGGATTAAAAAGGTTCAATCTGATTCTGGTGTACTACTTCTGTGCTAAAGCAAATCAAAAATGGGAGTGAAAGTCTCAGTCAGTGAATATAATCCAAAGACTGAAGTGATATATCTGGAAGTTCTCTACTAGTATAGTCACCGTGTCTTACTGAAATGACTGATCTGAGATATGCTGTAGTAAAAACACCTTAATGACAAACATGCATTTTCTTCATACGCAGCAAACAAGGATGGCAGTAATATTTTTTCAACTAAAAGAAAATCCTGAATCAAAAGCTTGTGTGTCACAGAAATTGTGCTACCTGCATTGTAAGAAAGGATTTTTCTTTACGTTCGAATACATCTCCACATTACAGAATTCTAAACAAAACTATCAAAGGACATTTGTTGTTCGATTTGTTGCTGTAATAAATCCATTACAGTAAACTGTTGCAGGTGCTTGCTTTTGGGGTGTAAAATTTGCCTATATTTTATTATCCTGTCCTATTTTGCAATAACACATGGCTGTGTGTTTTTTTTTCCATGTTTTGAAGAGCGGTCACATTTAAGTTTTTAAATATCAGTTCATATTGTCTTATTGTTTCAAATGCAGGTTGCATCTGGTCACCTTTGCCTTTAGCAAGAGTATTAATGGTGAGGAAGCTAAGAACGTAATGGAATATCTGTCACATCACTCATTTCAATCACAGCCGGATGATGTAGCATTCAACAGCGACACTATCAGCTAGAGTTAGAGTTCTGCTCAGTCTTCCTCCTCTGCTAGCATAACACTTAATGTTGGACAGAGAGGGGAATTTACATTCTGTCACGACACCTGTTTCTGTTTTCAGCTACAATACACACACTCATGCTCAAAAGCTTACAATTTCTAAGAATATAGTGTGAAAGTGCTTGTCATGTACGGTCCGGCAATCATTATAGTACATCGGGCATTTCAAATAAGCTGCATGAACTGTTCATCAGCCAGAATTTGTCTAATTACAATTACCAAGTGCTATTGAGTGCATGGAGGACAGATTATTATTATTATTAATAATTTTTATTGCGCTATTTATTCCATGGCGCTTTACATGTGAAAAAAGGGGCATACATAGACAAGTAAAATAAACATGAGTAATACAAGTCACACATAACTACAGAAGGAGAGAGGACCCTTCCCGCAAGGGCTCACAGTCAACAGGGGATGGGTGAGGATACACTAGGAGAGTGTAGGACTGGTCATGTGGCAGTTCAGTAGACTGAGGATCACTGCAGGTTGTAGGCTTGTCGGAAGAGGTGGGTCTTCAGGTTCTTTTTGAAGGTTTCTGTGGTAGGCAAAAGTCTGATGTGTTGAGGTAGAGAGTTCCAGAGTATGGGGGAAGCAAGGGAGAAGTCTTGTATGCGGTTGTGGGAAGAAGAAATAAGAGGGGAGTAAAGAAGGAGATCTTGAGAGGATCGAAGGTTGTGTGTAGATAAATACCGGGAGACAATGTGACAGATGTATGGAGGAGACAGGTTGTGGATGGCTTTGTATGTCATAGTTAGGGATTTGAACTGGAGCCTCTGGACAATAGGAAGCCAGTGGAGAGCTTGGCAGAGAGGAGAGGCTGGGGAATAACAGGGAGACAGGTGGATTAGTCTGGCAGCAGAGTTTTGGATAGATTGGAGGGGTGCAAGAGTGCTAGAGGGGAGGCCAGAGAGTAGGAGGTTGCAATAGTCGAGGTGGGAGATGATGAGGGCATGCATGAGCGTTTTTGCAGTTTCTTGGTCAAGGAATGTACAGATCTGGAAATGTTTTTGCGTTGGAGTCGGCAGGAGGAGGCAAGGGCTTGGATATGTGGCTTGAAAGAGAAGGCAGAGTCGAGGATCACTCTGAGGCACTGAGCATGTGGGACTGGGGAAATTGAGCAGCCATTGACATTGATGGATACGTCTGGTGGAGGGGTAGAGTGAGATGGTGGAAAGATGATGAATTCTGTTTTGTCCATGTTCAGTTTAATTGAGATTAATAGGGGGTACCAGATTCAGAGGAAAATTGAGAATGAGGGAACAGGATAGAGCTAAATTTGTGAAATGAGGTGATAAACCTGTCTAAAGAGATATGTTTTTAAAGCTTGTTTAAGAATGTGGGGGCTAAGTATTAGTTGGATTGTCCAGGACAGGGCATTTCAGAAAACTGATGCAGCACAAAAGAAGTTTTGGAGATGGAGGTGTGAAGTTTAGATTAAGGAGGATCTTAGTCTTTGATCAGTTGCTGAACGGAGAGCACGGGAAATGGAGCTGATGTAGGGTGGTGCGAAAGTGTGGAGAGCTTTGTATGTGAGAGAGATTAGTTTGTATAGTATTTTGTAGCAAATGCGCAACCAGTGCAATGATTTGCACAAGGTGGAGGAATCAGTGAAGTGGGGTGTTCTCCTCCCGTGAGGGAGCGGACAGAGCAATTAGAGTCAGAGTCCCAAATCACGTCAAACAGTTCTGCTTTATTTCCTCTGGACACAGCACATCCAAGACACCATAAGCACATCTTAATCGATACCAGCAACACATTCTTCACAATTCCTCTTCTTCTCTGCTACACCAGAATGGTCCACTAAGTATTGACTGGATGAGGAGCCCGGTGAAAACAGTACTTCGATCGCTTCCCCTGGAGACACTTCAATCCAGCATAAGAAAGACACATCTACTAGGTCATCCATCCCTCTTTGGTTATCCTGCCCAGATACTTCTGATGGCCCACTCACTTCTACGCTCATGCATGACCTCTTCTGCTGAGCGTTCCCACAGTGGTTCTTCCACTGGACTACTGCTACGTAAACCCACTCTCTTTGGGCTCACGTTTCCCATGGTGAATCCTTCACCGGCTTCTTCAGGGGTTGCTGGTCCCCTCTTCTTCCTACCCTATGCTCAGGGCCCAGGAATGTGGACGTCCTCACACTAGCAATGTCCACCCCCGACTGACTTCCGCTAAGAGGAAATCTTCCTGACAGATTCCCGGGTGGAGGCAATCTTTCCCTAGCAACAAGTCCCTAACTATTGTCCTTATAGAACTGGATGTGCTCAATGCCCCCTCTAGTGACCAAACCCAATAACTGCTTTGACGTCTTTTTATAACATTCTAACTGGGTCCCTAACATGCCCCCATTAGTGATCCCTCGCAAAACTACATATATACACTACCCTTCTAGTGCCCTCCTCTAGTGACCCCTAGGATGCACTATCTACCTATAACTCAACCCCCACATATATATATATATATATACATAACATCATACAAGGCATGCATATACACAAGTAAGTACAATTAAAGGGGATAAAACCTCAAAGGGTTAACACCCTTCACCTCCTTACACAAGCACAGGGAGAACATAAGATCTCCTTGCAAATGTTGTCCTTGGTGGGATTTGAACCCAGGATCCCAGTGCTACAAGACTGAAGTGCTAACCACTGAGCCACAGTGCTGCCCTATGGTTCTTTATGTATCCCTCTCTATAACCTCCAAATATTAGCAAAATGGGGATCTCCTGACTCATGTGTAGTGCTCCAGAAAGGAGTAGATAAAGTGGAAAGATGGCCCTACATTATAGAGGATCTCTTCAACGTAGTTTTATAAGAGTAGTAAAAGACATTTGCAGCAGCACAAATTAAAGTAAACCTGTCAACAGGTCAAAAGTGGCCAGTTCTTGCTCTTATTTTATTGCTCTCCTGAGGAAGCCATATTTCTTCAATCTGCCATACATTTTCATAGATATGGGGATTTTATTTAGTACTAATTTTAATGGCCTTTACCAAGGAGGTGTGGCTCTTAGGACATGCCTTTAGATTCTACATTATTACACTCTGATGACCATCCTCTTGGTAAAGACCATACAAAGTTATACTAAATAAAAAGGTCCATACTATATCTCTTATGGTGTTTTTGTGTGTGTTATTTGTGAAACCATATGTTGGTTATATCTCCTCATGTAAACAGACATTAGCTAGTCATTAGTAGTGTTGAGCGATACTGCTCGATATCTAAAAATATCGGATCGGAATGGTATCGCCGATATCACTAAATATCGTCGATATCCGATTCCGATACCGGAAGTCCCATGTAAGTCTATGGGAACAAAATATCGCAACTAAAAAAACACTTTCTTTCGTTGTAAACACAAAATATACACACATAGAATACATATATATATATATATATACATGTCATTGTGACATATATATATACATATATTTATAGTTTATACACTTCTACATAGTAAAATAGACTCTGATTCAATTGCCAGGTAAAGCCGTGACATACCCCATAGAAGTCGATGGGCTCGGTGCTGAGTACCCCCAAAACCTCTGGCTCTGTGCGACTCAACTTGGGCGTCACGAACAGGATTCTGTAGCTCGCTATAAGCGAGTCCTGTGTGCCTGAATTGAACTGGTTTTGTGCTTGAGAATTGCTAAAATCATCAGAGAATGTATTTGCCATTTTTCCGCCATATCTGCGTCACGACGAGGCACTGGTGAAGAAGAAGGGCGTGCTCTTCGTGGGTGTACACTCACTCAGTGGCGCGAAAACGATGGCCGACCACTCTAAATGGTACTGCAATGTAAGATCGTGCCCCACAGCTCTTGAGTTCCGCCTCCTCATCCTCCTCAGTGTGCGGAAACTAACACGAAGGTCCCGCCTCACTACAAAAGAGGGGCCCTCTCCAGATGCTAATGACACATGTGACTTGGCAGAGATGGCTAATGGACACGAGCAGAAGTGTGAAGGGATGGAGCAGTCAGAGCTCTCCCCCCACGGAAGCGACCCGATCGCCACGGAACCACCGTTGGGCACCCGGCCTGGAAACCCTCCTACGCTGCAAGAAGCGGAGTATACCCTGAGAGACCTGGGAGGAGGTTGCCAGGATGGAAGCCAGCTGGCGTGCCCTAAAACTAAACTTGGAGCGGCGCCAATCCCTCTTACCTGAAGTGTCTGTACCGGAAGGTGAGGCACCCGTTCTAGTAGCGGAGTCCGTGCGGGCATCCCAGCCCTTGCAATGTGATCCGGTTGACGTTGTCGCAGTGGAGGCACCCGTTCCTGCAAAAAACGCTGCACCGGCAGCACCCCAGATCCCGCTGTCTGCCCCCGTCGCTGAGACAGAAGAAGCGACACCCGTCCTCATGGAGGAGGCCGCGCAGGCACCAGAGGTCTACCTGTCTGTACCGGAGCCCCGACTGTCATCTGTTCCAGAGCCGGCTGCTTCCTCCGCAGGTGAGCGCCGCCAGGACTGTCGGGGGCCAGGAGAGCTGCCGCAAACCGGACATCGTAAGCTGCAGTTTGATGGTGGAGACATGGAGATGCTGGTGGAGGAGAATTACAACCGGCGTCAGGAGGAAGAGTGTAGACGTCGGGAGAGAGAAGCCGAGCGACAAAGGGAGCAGCGCGAATCCCAGAAGCTTCGCCAACGTCACATCGAGAAGGACCGGGCAGATAAGGACCGGATGAGAAAAGATAAAAGTACTGTGAGGGAGCCGCGGCGTAAGGGTGCAGTACGGAGCTTTAAATTGAAAGCTGGTTGGGGCTTCATCCAGGAGCCTGGACTATATTTAGAAGTGTTTGTGACCCGGCGGGACGTGGAGACTTACCTCCCAGAAGGACACCAGGGAGGGACCTGTTGCCAGGAGACTTGGTAACTTACATCCGACACTGGGGTTACAATGGATGGTATGCCCTAAATGTCACCAGGTGCGACCCCTGGTCCCCAGAGTGTCAGTAACCTGTGAGACCCTTGGAGCCTTCAGCCTCCCACATCCAGGCCTCTGCACAAGTGCCCACCCCACGCCGTAAATCTCCCCAGCCTCCCTCAGTGGTCTCATCAGCAGCCCCAGCTATGGACATGATAATGATAGCTGGCCCGTACCCGGCGCCTGTTAGGCCCCCTGGGGTTCGTTCAGTCCGGGACATAGGGCTCCAGACCCGGAGGGAGATGAAAGAGGTGGCCACACAGACACAGATAGCGGGTCACGACTTGACTGTACAGGCCACACGACGTCATCAGGTCCTGGTGGTCCTTGGTGTCTCGGATGTTTGGCAAGCATCAGAAGAGTACCAGGTGGTACCTGGAACACCCCTGCCAAAGAATTATAAATAACCCGGACAGGGTCCCTGTATGTAAATAGTTAAATTGTTGATGTACCCGGACGGGTGAATGTTCATAAAAAAGTTTTTTAATTTAATAAAAAAAACAACACAGTTTTCATTACTTTTATTACAGTCTCATCCTGCGACGCCATCGATCTCCTGTAAAAAAATGAAAAAAAAAAACCAGCAGTATACCACCTGTCCGACACAGTCCATAGTAACGAGTTGTCCCACGACGATCCAGCTCTGCTACATCAGAATGACATCAGAGGCAGGCAGCAGGCAGAGCCTGTCATCCCGGCGCAGCACAGCTGATTACCTGCTTCCCCGGCGGTGACGTCATCGGACTGGTTTACGGCCGGGATTACCCTGCAGTCACTGCAGTTATCGCGAAAAACTGCATGTGACCGCCAGGGAGAAGATAATGGCGGCCATCAAGCAGTCCAGGACGTGACCGCCGAAGATCTCCTGCCAGGTAAGTGCCGCTGACTCCTGACAGACCCGACCGACGGACACTCACAGTGACAGTGACAAATCCGATTCCGGTATCCGATATGACGAAAATATCGGTACTCGGAATCGAAAGCCCGATACAGCTAATATCGGCCGATACCCGATATTTGCAGTATCGTATCGCTCAACACTAGTCATTAGTGATGAAAAGACAAAATGTCCACAGCCTCAAAAGTGATACAAATTGTTGTAACCCCTCCCCCACCCTTAGAAAAATGTTTTTTTTTATCTTCCTCTTGTAGAATGCCATTAACTTCACAGAGCTTCGCAATTTGCATATTAAAATTTCCCAGAGGAGCATTGCACGGCGAATAAGCCTCCTTACCTCGACACGCCAGAGCTGGTATGTCACTCTCCACAAGGAGAAACCTTACCCCCCAGACCCCAGTCCAGAGCCTCTCATCTAGCCAAATCAGATCTCTCCTACTTTGCACTGACGAGGACCAACAGTCCAAAACACCGTGTCTGCAAATGGAGATTCTGATTTGGCTTTTATCCTAAGTCATATTACAAGACTCCTTAAAGGGTTGATTGTGACTTGTAGGATCGCTACTTCCAATAGGTGGCGCTATAGAGTACAAGTCCTCTTTGTTTGAGGAGGCAATTTGCATATCAGAGCTTCGCAGACATTTTCATCACTGTCCCCATTGTGGATCACAATCTAAATTCCCTATTAGTATGTATGAGGAGTTTTGGAGGAAACCTACGGAAACCATTGACCCATCATGCTGTCCTACATTGTTAGATGTAAATGCATGCTCTTCGAATATTAAAACTACCTACATTGTATATCACTGCACAGTTCTACAAATGTATTTTCGTATATAAAAGAACGATAAAAGTAATAGCTGTTACTTAGTGTCTGGAGCCAGACTGGAGAGGATGCAGCCTGTGCAGTCTTCAAAAAAAAGAATATTACTGGATAGATTATTCTAATGTCAGAGAGAACATATTTAGCAAATGTTATAAGGAATCCACCACTTAGGAAGCTTTCCAATCGAATCTATAAATTGATTCTAGATACATACTATGGCAAAAATTGTTCTTTTTAAATTTAAAGACATAATGGGATTCTCTCTATTAATTAAATGTCGCATTTGGGCTGAGAGATGTATTATTTCTCCTCTCTTTTTCGGTGCACATACTGCAAATAATTTGCTACATTTCTTTGTTACTATCTTCCATTGTACAGGTTTTGCCAAGGTATTGTGATCTTTATTGTCCTTGCTCTTCTTCGTAGTTATGATTGTTATGACAGATTTGCTTCAATTCCATTACAATGAATTCTAAAAATACCATTGATCTACGATGTTGTCCTGTGTATGCACCTGAGGAATAACACAGTTTCTAGAAATTCTAAGACTTGTTTCTTGCGGTACTGAGCAATGTAGATGTGAATCCAACACTGGCAAGAAATAATCATTTACTAGAAAGCGAGTACTCTGCTTTTGTCTCCCTCTAGTACTTCTTTGAGCAGCTGTGACTTAACCTCATCAATAAGGTGACTGATAACATGTCATCAATGAAATCAAATTTTAGCATTAAATTGTAAATTGAGAGTGAATAATGAATTTAGAAGATATTCAATTGTAAAAGGTGTAAAGAAAATGCATTTTTCTATAACAGTTTACAAAGTTTCTTAATTTTATTTCTACTATTAACTTACCAAAAATAATTGAAACAGAGCTGATGAACCTCAAATTATCTCATAAGGAGAGATCATAGGGAAGTATTTGTATTTCTATATGTTATAGAGCAAAAGGGAGGCCATACTATCTGTGTCTATATCATTTGCAAGACTGTCAAGAGAAATAGAGGTATCTGTGTCTGTGTCAGAGGTGTACCTATATAATTTACCAGTGAAATTCAAAGCTTCAGAGCTATGTCTCACTTTTCTGTAAGTAAAATATAATACTGTATCCTTCTGGGCAAGACAACCACCTTGTTACACTTAAACATTACACCTGCCACATACAGTGCAACATACAGTGCCTTGCGAAAGTATTCACCCCCCTGGGACTTTTCTACCTTTTCCCACATATCATGCTTCAAACATAAAGATACATAAAGATACCAAATGTAAATTTTTGGTGAAGAATCAACAACAAGTGGGACACAATTGTGAAGTTGAAAGAAATTTATTGGTTATTTTACATTTTTGTGGAAATACACAAACTGAAAAGTGGGGCATGCAATATTATTTGGCCCCTTTACTTTCAGTGCAGCAAACTCACTCAAGAAGTTCATTGTGGATCTCTGAATGATCCAATGTTGTCCTAAATGACCAGTGCCGGATTAAGGTAATGGAGGCCCCTAGGCCGGTAAAATTTTGGGGGCCCCCCTCTCATCCATGCGCCGCAGTCCCGCCCACTACACCTCAGCCCCACCCACAATGTGTCAGGACCCCACCCACTAAGCACCATAGCCCCACCCACAGTAAGACCAACTGCTGTTTGTCAACAGTGCCTGAGAATCTTAGTTGTTACTTGCGCATTTAGCACCTGAATGAGACAATGAGGCCTTAACAATACTGTAATAAAGTATTCTTAATAAAATAAAAAGCATAGCACTGGTATGTGCATCACAAGTCACAACACATCTGTATAACAGGGCACAGCATCAGACAGGCAGCAGATTTATCATTCGGGTAATCGGCCATGCTTTTCAACGGTGCAATTTTTCGTGGAAAATGCCCTTAACCCGGGATCAGCAGTGAGCAGGCGAAGCATCTGTCTAACTGGGCACAGTAGCAGGCATCTGAACCACCTCTTTAGCTGGAGACAGCAGGCAGGTATCAGAAGCATTTCTTACTGGGAATAGCAATAGGAAGGTATCAGAGCCAACTCCTTTACTATGTACAGAAGGCAGGTATCAGAAGTGTCTCTTACCTGGGAACAGTAGCGGGCAAGTGAAGCATCTGTCTAACTGGGCACAGTAGCAGGCATCAGAACCACCTCTTTAGCTGGAGACAGCAGGCAGGTATCAGAAGCGTTTCTTACTGGGAATAGCAACAGGAAGGTATCAGAGCCAACTCCTTTACTATGTACAGAAGGCAGGTATCAGAAGTGTCTCTTACCTGGGAACAGTAGCAGGCAGGCGAAGCATCTGTCTAACTGGGCACGGCAGCAGACGTATCTCTAACTGGGAACAGCAGCAGGTATCTGAACCACCTCTTTAACAGGACATAGCAGGCAGGGATCAGAAGCATCTCTAACTGGGAACAGCAGCAGTTATCAGAACCACCTCTTTAACAGGACACATCAGGCAAGTATCAGACGTGTCTTACCTGAGAACAGCAGTAGGCAGGCGATGCATCTGTCTAACTGGGTACAGCAGCAGGCAAGTAGCAGAAGCATCTCTGACTGGGCACAACTTGCAGGTATCTGAAGCGTCTCTAACTGGGCACAGCAGCAGGCAGGTATCAGAACCATCTCTAACTGGACACAGCAGGCGAGTATCAGAAGTGTCTCTTTAACTGGGCACAGCAGCAGGCAGGTATCAGAAGTGTCTAACTGGGCACAGCAGCAGGCAGGTGATGCATCTGTCCAACTGGGTATGGCAGCAGGCAAGTAGCAGAAGCATCTCTGACTGGGCACAACTGGCAGGTATCTGAAGCGTCTCTAACTGGGCACAGCAGCAGGCAGGTATCAGAACCATCTCTAACTGGACACAGCAGGCGAGTATCAGAAGTGTCTCTTTAACTGGGCACAGCAGCAGGCAGGTATCAGAAGTGTCTAACTGGGCACAGCAGCAGGGAGGTGATGCATCTGTCCAACTGGGTATGGCAGCAGGCAAGTAGCAGAAGCATCTCTGACTGGGCACAACTGGCAGGTATCTGAAGTGTCTCTTTAACTGGGCACAGCAGCAGGCAGGTATAAGAACCATCTCTAACTGGACACAGCACACAAGTATCAGAACCATGTCTAATTGGACACAGCATGCAGGTATCACAAGCGTCTTTAAGTGGCTACAGCAGCAGGCGAAGCGTGTAACTGGGCACAGCGGCAGGCAGGTCTCTGTAACAGCTAAGACTACACTCATTGAATTACTTGAAGTGGTCAATGATTTAAGTGGCCTTGAAGGACTCAAGTGTACAAGGGTGGGTAGGTAAATCCTATAAATAGATACCTGGCAAGTCTGGCTTGAATTCCGACAAGAAATTACAGCTACTGTTTAAAGAGAAACTGATATTTCAAATAATTTGTTGTAGGTGCAAAGAGCAACTGAAAGTGAATCTCGCACCAGAAAGTTACATGTATACGTGTCAGCAGGCCAGTGTAGGCCTGGTGTTATGGGCACCCATGGTACCTGCAATTTGTTGTTCAGTGCCTCCATGTCTCCGCTAGTGGTTCTGCAAACGTTTCCACGCTCTATTCAAATGCGAGCTAACTAATTTGAACGGGATCACATGTTGTACAGTGTGCTCCATTGCTTGTCTACTACACCCACCAGCCCTAATGCAGTGCATTAAATGCATGCCTCCATATATGTAACTTTCTGGAGCGAGATTCACTTTCTGGTGCTGTTTGCACCTAGAACAAGTTATTTGACATGTCAGTTCTCTATAAGAACCTAACAAAATTTTAAAATTGTACTCTTCTCAATTTGCTAGTAGTAAAGTCTTTCAGGATATCTTGGAAGTCTATTTTTTGCAAGACATCATATTCAGTGGCCATAATGGCCAGGGCATTCAGTCGTTCTTGTGTCATTGAAGAGCGATGACAGTTTTTCACCAGTTTTAACTTAGAAAAGGTTCGCTCACCAGTAGCATTTGTGATCATGAGACACCGATAAATTCTTAAAGCTGTCATAACATTAGGGAACGTTGATTGCACCATGTTTTCAGAAATAAATTTGTAGGATTGTGAGTGCTACTGTTTCTTCCGAATCTTCTAACTTGGACATGAAATACTTGAAATGAACCATTTCCTCTGCAAACTCCAACTCAATATCGTCAGGGTAATTCTCAGTGAATAGCTGGGCCGCTTGCTTAATTTCGGCATCTGTCTTTGATGGGAACTCCACAAGAAACCCAAATAAAGAATGTACTTTGTTATATGCTTCAAGACGGCTGCTAAGCTCTGCACATAACCTATCTAATATAGTTAGATACGTTTCAGTCTTGAATTTTGCTCTTCCAGTAAGGGTAACGTCTTCCGCGCCACCATCGTCATGATGTCTTTTTCTTATGTGCCCACGTCTGCTTTCATCAGTGTATGGTGCATCAATGATCTCTTCTGCCTTCCTCTCATAATCATCGAACATTTCTCTTTGTGACATTAGAAAACTGAGCAGTGATTTCAGAAGATTGACAGCTGTTTGAAGTTCGATTGTTTCTTTTTGCAGTGATTTGCTGACTGCGTTGATCCGGTCTAGAATTGCAGCTCAGAATCCTGCCATGATGACGTTTTTCTTTTTGACAGGTCATTTAGCAGACATTTTGCCTCATGAATTGTTTCTGGCTTCTGGTTTACATCTTCAGAAATGACTTGCAAAGCCTTTTGAAAACTGCTGTAGCCTTGGGATAATGCCTTGGTTGCATCGGCCCTTGCACACCATCTTGTGCCACTCACTCTTTTTAAAACTAGTGGAGAGCTTTGGTGGCCTTCACCATCTTTTTGCTGAAGATTTTTCAGCATAACACCCCAACGGTAGTTTGATGCAGAGAAGAAGTTGTATATTGCTTGCACAAGCCCAAAAAATGAGATGGCCCCAGTGCAGCTTTCTGCAGCACATACTCCAACCAAATTGAGGGAGTGTGCTGCGCACGGAATGTAGTGTGCACGGTGATTAATCCTGGCAATATGTGCCTGAAGACCATTATAGCACCCTGACATATTTGCTGCATTGTCATAAGACTGCCCTCTCATGTTTTTTACTTCAATGCCACATTTGCTTAAGAAGGTCAAGACAGTGGTGGCAAGTGCTTCTCCAGTGTGACTTGTTATGGGGATAAATGCAAGAAAACGTTCTACTACTTCTCCATCTGGCACTGTAACATATCTAACTACTACAGTAAGTTGGTCCATGTGAGATATGTCTGGAGTAGAGTCAACACTCAGAGAAAAGTACTTTGCTTCCTCTATTTGTTTAACAATAACTTTGAGAACTTTGTTCCCCATTATTTCTATTACCTCTTCACAAATAGTGGAAGACAAATAGGAAGGTTTTCCTCTGCCTTCATTGCCATATTTAGCTAGATGAGCACTTAGAAAGGGGTCATACTCCGCGATTAACTCTAAAATCCCCAAGTAGTTGCCATTATGTTGACAACCCAATAATTCTGTATCGCCACGAAAAGCTAATCCACGTGAGGAGAGAAATGTAATCACTGACACTACTCTTTGCAAAATTTTGATCCAATATTCTCTTTCTTTGTTTAAGTTAATTTCCAGAGACCTGTCAATTCGACCATGTATGCGTCGTCTACTGATCAGTGTCTGTACACGTGCCCGATGAGCTGCACTGTCCTCATGCAATTTCATACGATGGTGGGCATTCTTCCAATCTGAAAATCCATCTACAAATTGCGTTCTGCCTTTCTGTGTTTCACCAAATAGGTCACATGGAAAACAGTACACATTTCCTGTGGATGGAGAGTACATAAGCCATTCTCTTTTAATTTGTTCGCCATTCAAATGCTTCCGAAAGATCAAGGAATTGCTAAACCTTCTCTTACGATCTTCATACTCCCTGCTAGAAGCTGAAAAATCACCATCAAAATGTTGACATTCCATAGGATCTGTCTTACACCAAAAATCCTGCACTTCATTGGTGATGTTTCGCCATAATCCAATATCGTTTTGATATTCTGGTCCCAGAATATTTCTGTTTTGGCAAAGTATCTGGACATCTGGCTCAGTTTCAGCTGCACTTAATTCAACCATAACCTCATCTTCATCAATCTGTGGAAGGGGGAGTTCTGTTGCTATCACTTTGCAAACAGATGTACTTGAAGAGGCATCAAGTTGATCCGCTGCTGATTTAACAGTAAAGCCTAGATCAAAAAGACTGTGTGTCGTTTTTATTTGTTCAGCAAGATTCTTTGCTCTCTTTTGCTGATTTTTACGTTTTTCTGCACCACTGTGGTACTTCTTTCCAGATGCTGACGGTTTGGGTCTAGAAAAAGGGTAACAGCAAACGCTTTGTTGCGCTGGGGTTTCTGGTGGTTTATCACTAATTTCAGTAGTTTAAATGGGTAGTCCCAGACTCCCAGCATATGAAACTCTGTTTACATGTTGGGCAACCACTGGGTACGAAACTTTGTTATGCTAATGCCTTACAAATTTCTTACCCTGCACTATAGTGCCATCCCAGGATAGGTCCCACAGAAGTTCTTGGAGGCCAGTTGATCATGCGCACATCAACCAGCTCTCTAGAGCCTGCCATCCCAGCATGCTACTGACGAGTCGAAATCAGAGGAAGCCACAAAGGTGAAAAGCGTAATTTTGTACTGGTGGACCCACCACTCCACCTGATCTTTTAAGCATCTTTTTAATATTATTCGTTAATAAAGTACAAGTTTTAGCATCCAAGTGCTGCGGATCTACCTTCTCTTTCTTCACTCTTAAAATGTGTGTATGGGACATTTTTTTTTAAACTGCCCATACCCTCCTACGCTGCCAAACTCACCCCCCAGCATCGAGTACGGCTGATCTCCGCTGCAGAGATACAGCCGCCCGTGGTCCCGGCCGTGACTTCCTGGTCACGTGTGCCGCAGCGCACGCGGCTCCATTGAAATCAATGGGGCACGCTCCCGGCACGTTAGAAAATTTGACCATTCAATGGTCCAATTTTCTAGCGTGGC
>JARQOD010011307.1:0-23935 GCA_033576555.1 Oophaga sylvatica
GGGAAACGGAAAAAACCCTGAAGGGGATTTTTACAAAGGCAAGTTCGGGTTTTGGATCACTAGGATAGGTTTGGAAATTACCTTAAAGGGGAAAAATTTTTCTCGTCTTGAGGGGTCCAGTGAACTAGACCTTACTTTATTGGTGAAGTTGACCGCCTGGGGAAAATTCCTTTTAAAAACACCCCTTTTTTAAAATTTTTGCAAACCCGATGAAGGCGCATTCCCTTTTCACACTTGGAAAGGGGCCAATTCTTGAGGTTTTTGGGTCTTGCTCATCTACACTTTTTCCTTGTAAAGACATTATATACCCCAAAAATTAATTTTTGTCTAAAAATCCTTTTAAAAATTTTAAAAAAAAGGTCTACGAGCTTTCCAAACCATTCTCACAGGCCATGATGTTCCTCTGGGAGAAGAAAAAAATGAAAAAATCATCTAAATAAATCACCACAAATTTACCAAAAACCCCCCTGAAAACGTTTTACTAAATTTGGGGAAAGTTGGGGGGGGGGCTTAAAAAAACCGAAGGGGATAACAAAATATTCAAAATTCCTTTTCATGACCAATCGGTCTCCCAAAAATTTTTAAAACCATGAATTGTAAGCCCAAGCGGGGTCATCTTATTTTGCTTTAATTATAAAATTTTTAACGTTGTTTTTTAGACTTGTTTTTAAAAAAACTTTTAAACGTAAGCGCGGGAATATTTTGGCCTATAAAATAAAGATATTATTATTATAACCCCACGGGGTCCAGTTTAGAAAAAATCTTGCAGCCGTTCCCTCCAAAATAAGGATTAATTCAATGGTAAAGTTTCTAAATAACCTTTTGGAACCCCATAATCTATGGGGGGGTCTAAGAGACCATCTTTCTTCTTCACAAAGAAATGGGCCCCGCAGGAGATGAAAAGGGGCGTAAAAGCCCTTATCTAATTTTCATCAATAAACCTTCAAAGCCTTTAGCTCGGGCACTCCCCGAGGGAGATCTTATCAAGGGAAAATTCTGCCGGGGAAAAAGTTCAATGGACAATCCAGGGGGTTTTAGGGGAAGCTTTTCACATTCTCATCACGTACTTTCCTACCAGTAATGCGTATTCAGAGATTTACTTTCCCTTTTTGGCAGAAAGGCTGAAACTTCTGGACTTATCTGTTTTTTTCCGGGAAATGCAGCCCCTTTTAACCCCCATCTCACAAGCGATCCCCGCGAATCCTCTGAGTCACTATTTTGTGACCAACACGACTCCCCAGCAAAATTTGCTGTGTCCCCCTTAAAACACGACACCCCCCTCTGGGTATCGCTAAACGCACTAAAATTCCGGACATTTTTTTGATCGCTGGCCCCCCTGGCCCACGCATCGCTGCGTGTTACGGGGGAGACCCCGATCCCTGGAAACCCAAAGGGTACACAGGGGGCCAGGGCGGGGTTTTCCGGGAAACCCTTGTGTACCTTGGAACCCCGCCCGAGCAGGGACTGGAACCGGACACAGGGGGTTTTCCCAGGCCCGCGCAGCGCCTGGAAACCCGATGTGTACCTTTTTTTCCCCTCCCCATCGGCGCTGGTATCCAACGTACACTGCGTGTAACAAGCGACGTTACCCCGCAGTGTCGCTTGCTGATCGCGCCTGACTGCCTGTTTGCAGCTCAGAGGGTATGTAGCGACACACCACGATCCGACGTGTCGGGATCGCTGGTGTATCGCTTTTTAGAGGGGGGTTTTTAGTCTACCATTAAATTTGTAGGTTTCTACCGAGCCAGGAAAACCCTAAAATAAGGGAATTGGGAGAAGAGATAAAATAAAAACAGTTTCCCTTAAATTCCACCTGCAGGGGTTTCTTTTTCGGGTTTCCCCCGCGTGTTCCTTCTAAAAGACCCTTAGTTGGGGGGAAGGTAGGAAAAGGTTGATGGATTAATTTCGGCCCCCTCTCCATCGCATTCAGTAAGACGGGCATCAAAAAAAACACAGTATTAAAAAGTCTCCTAAACGTGGGGGGCGACAAGCAAGTTTTCCCCTTTAACATGGGGACAATTCTCCCGGAAAATAGATCTTTTGGCAGAACGCCCAAGTGGTACGAGGGGCCCTCTTCGAACTTAAAGTGTTTTTGGCACCGAATGTTCCTTTTAGCAAATCAACATGGCTGCTTCAGCTTTGCACCTCATTTTGCGTCGAAACCCGTTTTTTTGCAAAAATGAAAGCAAAAAGATTATTTAGACTTCATACCACCAATGGGGGGGTCTCCCACAAAGACAAAAGGGGAGGCAGAATGATTATATTTGCACTTTGGCTTTAGGAGAAATTGGGGTGCATGAGCAGAAAAAAAAATTTGCACTGTTAATAAACCCTGAATTTTTCCCATTCCCCCCCAAACCGGGAAAGGGGGTAATTGGGGGTCCTGAACCCGGGAGTGAGGGATGCCTGGGCTCATTCCCCAGAACCTCAATCCGGGGTTTGAAAATTTCCCGAGTTTCTGTCAATTATTACGATCCTCAGCTTGTAAAGCGGTTTTTTTAAAACCTTATATCCGCAAGAATTGTTCATCACTCCACACATTTTTTTAAAAAAAGAATCCATTTTTTAGACCCCTTTAAGGCAAAAAGCTGGAAGAGAAAAAGTGCCACAAAGTTTTAAAACCGTGGCAACCACCAAATGGAAAAAAGGAAAGCGCTCCCTGGAAGGGTTTTAAAGAATTCACAACCATGTCATCAGGGGGGCGCGGAAAGAAAGCAAAAGGCGGAGGGGGAAAAAATGGTTTTTAAAAACAAAAAATAACAGCGATTATGACAAAAGACTGAGAACCTTACCCCGTCCTGAAAATCTGAATCTCTACAACGCTTCTAGGCTTTTTTTTAATTTTTACCAGAAAAATTACCAAAATTATTCGTAGTTTTTAAACCCCTTTTTACATGAAAAGAATTGCTGATTTTTCCAAATGGGATGGCCTTCGGGGTTTTTCCCCCTAAAGACTGTTTGCCACGGCCCCCCCTACTCAGTCAACCTGATGTTTTTTTAACCTTTGTTTTTGGGGGTTTTTGCATTTTGGGGTGGGGGGGGGGGCGGTTGTTGTAAATATTAATTTTTGGTTTTTGAATTTTTTTTTATACACTCAATTCGACCGACAATTAACGATCCTGACATTTTAGAGCATTTCTTTTGGGGAAAGTGTCATCTCCATAACAAACCACGGATCTAGGGACTTAAATAAGGCTACAGAAAGGGGGGGGGCCCTTTCTCCTCACTCACTCCACAACCGGGACAAGGGGTATAAATGAACACCAGCTCCATTAACCACTTTTTCTTTCTGAAACGCTCCTGACAGAGAAGAAAATCATTTTTACCATTCAGGGCACCAAAAAAAAAGTGTACAAGTTTTGCTATGGGCAAATGGACAATCCTACGTAACAAATTTACTCATTTTTTTTTTCCATAAAAAGTTTTTTTTTTTGGAAAATCCAAAAACCCCCATAATTTTTTTTTAAAAACTGACATTTTTTTTAAAGTACCGCATCGGGGGAAATCCGGAAAAAATATTAAATTAAGCATTTTTTTAAAATTTTGGAGCCAGCCAGTCACACTTGATTTTTAGATGTGAATTTTTATAACTTTTCAAGGGGAGGAATAGAAGCAAAAGACGTCAGATGTGCAAGTCATCAAAGAAATCACACTACGATATTTCAGGAATCAAAAAAGAACCTATGAATGAGGACTAAGAGTGCCAGACGTACTACAGGAATCAGACGTGCTGATGACAAGAGGCCAGCATTGTCCAAGAAAGAGCTACAAGCTGAGATATTTTAAGGTAAGAAATATGGATGTTATTACTTCTTTTTCTAAGCAAAGTAGACTGAAATTTATGTCTGTAGATCAGTCTAATTTAGAAGTTTTATGGCTCAGCTTATATGCAGAATGTGAAATGGAAAATCTAAAGCTAGAATCTAAGCTGGTGTCCTTTAATAGAGAAAGAGAGAAATTTAAAAATATTTTGCAGTTGGTTCATGTATTTCACAAGTTTGTATTAGAGAAATCTAAAGATGACTGTGTAGAAATAGTGTCAGAAGATACTAGTGATGTTCCCGAGATTGACTGTAATGAGGAAATTGAGCAAGATGTGGACATGTGTCTGTAATGGCTACTCAAGGTGACCTTGTCTCTGATGACGTAAAAAAGATGGTGGAAATGTGGGAGGAGACTTGAGAACTGATGTAGGAGGGAACATGGGAGGAGACTTGAGAACTGATGTAGGAGGGAACATGGAGGAGACTTGAGAACTGATGTAGGAGGGAACATAGGAGGAGACTTGAGAACTGATGCAGATGACGTACGAGAGACGGATGTACAAAGGCCACCAAAAATAGAAGACAATTCACAGGCCCAACTCCAAATTAAAGTTAGGAAAATTTGTTAAAATTATGCAAAATCATTCTTGCATATGATAACAAAATCCATGTATGCAGAAATTCTGAAATCTTCGAAAGCTTTATTGACAAGCTTGATTTAAGTAATGACGAGAAAAATCAATTATTTAAATTGTGGCTTCCTGCAACCTTTTCCAGACGTTTAAAATTAAAGTTGACTTTTGATAACGATTTACATGGAGATCTAGATGATAAAGACAGATTGAAAATTCTGATTTTCTGTGCATTAAATGAAAATTGTCCAGATATTGAGATTCTTCAAAAATTAAGGATTGGTTGGAAAGAATGTACTTTTACATTCATGTCCATATTTGAAAGGTTGTACAAACTCTAATTACCAATGTCAAAACACAATCAATGATAAAGTATTTTGTGGACAAATTTGGATTCCTAAATTCTGTATCTCGTGTTATTGCGTCACAAAAAGATACTTTATTTGAATGTGCGCAATCCCTTGATTTTGCTAGAAAACATGAGAATCGTGATAGGAAAATAAATCAAACAAACAGAGTAAGATCTTTTCAAAAACCAGTGTCAAAATCTCCTAAACTGAGTCATCCCCATAATCAAATCTATGACATACGGAGAAAATTACATATTTGCTATAAACCCTATAAAAAAATCCAAGAGTCCGCTTTGCAGAAAGAGTTAATAATTCAAAGTTCAGACCTCTCTGTAAAGAGACAAATGGCGGACATTGAAAGACAGGAACAGGTGATGTCTCAAAATGACTTATCTAAGTCTTCAATTTACAGCTCATTATCGGAGCTGCTCAACAAATCATTAAAAAAAGGAATGATTAACAGAGCTTTTCAGGACATCTTTCACAAAGAAATAAGATTTGGTTTAGGAATTGACTGAAAATGAAATTATATGTTGTGTAAAAGTATTATACAATATATTATTCAGTTATTTGTAATTATTTTATAAATATAATCCTGTATTCACAGCTTTTGTAGATATATATATATATGTATATATATATATATATATATAAATATATACATATATATATATTCATACAGTATATAATATGTATATTTGTATAAGTAAGATTGTATAACTGTATATCTATATCTATAGTGATAATTAAAATAAACTACAGAAAATATTTAGAATTACATTAAAGCCAATACATATATGTATAAGACATTGCAATTGTTTTGTTTTTTGCATATGATATTAACCTTATCTTTTATTTATCCTTAGAATTTTCACTTCAAAGTAGGATTTAATCGGGAAAAACTCTCTTACATGGATTTATTCCTTTATTTACACAGGAATTTGTAATAACTGCATGTTTTTTTTATATATTTAACACTTAAAAGGAAATAATATGTAACTAACTGAATCTAAATTTAGTTTTTGTGTGTTGCTAACATTTTGAAGTTATTTATTTGCATGGCAATATGTTCTTACTGCATGACAGTCACACATGTGACATTTAAACTGTTCTAATTATAAGGCTACCATATACCCCTATTTCAGTGGTTGTAACTTAAAGCTCTTGTAGCTTCAGTGAGCTCGGCCTTTGCAAGTCAAAGAATTTTTTTTAGGCCTCTCAAGTTACAGGGTTCAATTTCAGTTGCAAACCTTGCACCAAGTATATACAGCTCATAACTAATTTTTTTATGAGTCCTTCCATCTATAAATGGTTCACAAAGTTTGTTATGTGTATTTGGGGAATATTCAAAGAAATATTAAAATATTAAATTTAGTAGTTTACAATGCGCATTGATAATTAGGATACAATTATTTGGGTTAAAAAAAAATATATGTATTCCAACTTTTTGTATGAGGAATCTGTGGTGTAAACTTATATGTGTCACAGGCACCGCGCAGCGCTTGGAAACCCGCTGTGTACCTTGGATACCAGCTCCCTGCATCAGGCGCTGGTATCCAAGGTACACAGCGGGTTTCTAGGCACAGCCCCCGCGCCTGGAAACCCGCTGTGTACCTTGGTTACCAGCGGATCGCTGGTCTCCCCGCCTGTCACACGCAGCGATGTGTGCCTGTCAGCGGGAAACCAGCGATCAAAAAAAGGTCCTGACATTTCAGCGATGATCAGCGATACCCGGCAGGGGGCTGATCGTCGCTGAATGTCACACACAGCGATATCGCTGGTGAGCTCGCTGCTGCGTCACAAAACTAGTGACTCAGCAGCGATCTCGGTAGCGATATCGCTATGTGAGACGGGCCCTTAAGTGGAAAGCTTAATTGATTGCTTTCCACTTTCACTTCAGGTCAGCCAGGGACACCATCAGTGACGTCAGAGGGAACTGATTAACAAAAATAGGGGTTCCCTTCGAAAAAAAAATGGCGTGGGGTCCCCCCTATTTTTGTTAACCAGCCAGATGAAGCAGACCGCTGAGGCCTGGATTTTCAGGCTGTTAAGGAGCCAAGATCCATGGACCTTGCCAGCCTGATAATACCAGGCCACAGCAGTCTGCATATCTTGGCTGATTAACAAAAATAGGGGATCCCCTCGAAAAAAATTGGCGTGGGGTCCCCCCTATTTTTGTTAACCAGCCAGATGAAGCAGACCGCTGAGGCCTGGTTTTTCAGGCTGTTAAGGAGCCAAGATCCATGGACCTTGCCAGCCTGATAATACCAGACCACAGCAGTCTGCATATCTTGGCTGATTAACAAAAATAGGGGATCCCCTCGAAAAAAATTGGCGTGGGGTCCCCCCTATTTTTGTTAACCAGCCAGATGAAGCAGACCGCTGAGGCCTGGATTTTCAGGCTGTTAAGGAGCCAAGATCCATGGACCTTGCCAGCCTGATAATACCAGGCCACAGCAGTCTGCATATCTTGGCTGATTAACAAAAATAGGGGATCCCCTCGAAAAAAATTGGCATGGGGTCCCCCCTATTTTTGTTAACCAGCCAGATGAAGCAGACCGAACTGGTAAGGATCCAATATCCATGGACCTTGCAAGCCTGATAATACCAGGCCACAGCAGTCTGCTTAGCTTGGCTGGTTAACAAAAATAGGGGATCCCCTCGAAAAAAAAACGGCGTGGGGATCCCCCCTATTTTTGTTAACCAGCCAAGTAAAATGCAGACTGCTGCGGCTTGGTATTAAAAGACTGTCAAGGCCCATGGATTTTGGCCCTCAACAGCCTGATAATACCAGGCTACAGCAGCCCCACATTTGGTGCATCAAAAGATGTGCCAATTGTGGCACTTTACCCGGCTCTTCCCACTTGCCCTGTAGCGGTGGCAAGCGGGGTAATAAGGGTTAATGTCACCGTTGATTGCACGGTGACAATAAGCCCGGTTAATAATGGAGAGGCGTCAATAAGACACCGATCCATTATTAATCCCAAAGTTATTAAATGTTTTAAAAAAAAGACAAAGCAAGAAAAAAGTCTTTTAATGAAATAAAAGAGACAACACAGTTTTCATTAATTTTATTGTACTCTCATTCCTGCGACGCCATCGATCTCCTGTAAAAAAAGAAAAAAAACAAACCAACAGTATACCACCTGTCCGACGCAGTCCATAGTAACGAGTGTCCCACGACGATCCAACTCTGCTACATCGCAATGACAGGCAGAGCCTGTCATCGCGACGCAGCACAGCTGATTACCTGCTTCCCCGGCGGTGACGTCATCGGACTGACTGCTTTACGGCCGGGATTACCCAGCAGTCACTGCAGTTATCGCGAGAAACTGCATGTGACCGCCGGGGAAAGAAGATGGCGGCCATGAAGCATTCCAGGCCGTGACCACCGGAGATCTTCTGCCAGGTAAGTGCCGCTGACTCCTGACAGACCCGACCGACGGACACTGACAGTGACAGTGACAATCCCGATTCCGGTATCCGATAAGACGAAAATATCGGAACTCGGAATCGGAATTCCGATACAGCCAATATCGGCCGATACCCGATATTTGCAGTATCGGAATGCTCAACCCTATTAATAATGCATTATCATTTATTATTGTTTTACTATACAAACATGAATTCCATATTACTATTCTGATAATAATTCTATGGATATTACTGATTGCTATGGTACGCTGTGATATTATAGGTTAGGAAAATTACCAGATTTGGTATAGAATAGGGAATGAAGACTTCAAGCAAGATATTGAAATTACGTTAATAAAGACTTTTCATATTTCTAAATTCAAGTAAATTTAAAAAAAAGTTGCAAGAAGAAAAAGCCGAAGTTCCAGAAGGTAAAAAGGCTATATGATGTCTGAGTAATAATAGACTGTGTCAATTACAATTCATTTCATCATTGACAGCCACAATTGCAGTATCCACCACTGACAGCCACAATTGCAGTATCCACCACTGACAGACACAATGGCAGAGGACGATGATCCTATGATGCTAATATGAACTGTGTTTTCATGCTTTTATCACGTTCCAGTGGTTTCCTATCACCTATGAAGCTTCAATGAAAGCTGGTGAACAATAAGTTGTCAGGAAACTACAACCCTGACATGAGTCCTGTGCATTAGGACTAAGGACTGGTTATGGTGCTATCTTTAGCAAGGAAGAGTCATTTTAACCCTTGCTTTGCTGACCAAAGACGTCACACCTGTTCCAAGACCATTGCGGATGGCATGGAGGATTCCAGAAATATCCAAGGCGAGCCAATGTAAGTCCAGGTCTTTAAAGGTGACACTGCTCAGATATTAAAGCTTCATTTCATCAATGGACTTTGTTTTCTTATCAACATTTAAATTTATGGACTTTGATGGACACATGACACACGGTCTCCACAATATCTACATGTTATTTCAAAGGAATTATCGTATAAAGACTGTGTTTTAAAAGAATCAAGAACAAGACGTCAACATGAAGACCAGATGACATCAGATGATGATGAGTGGACCCGAGATGCTTCGATTTAGGTTTAGGAAAGTATAAGACACATATTTTATATGAATATTGGTCACGGCTTACCATAACATGAATTCACATAATTATGTTATTGAGTGCATATAACAATAATCTGATATTATTATTATTATTATTTTGCCAAAGAAGAAGAAAAGATGATTATCCTAAAGATGAACTTCTCTACTTTGAGGGTTTCAATTAATGTCTGTCACCCTCAAAAGGGGGAATTGTTAAATATTAATTATTGGTTATGGATTTATTCTTTATACACTCAATTCTGTACCGAGCACATTAACGATCGCTGACATTACAGATGCTATTTCTGTATGGTAAAGTGTCATCTCCATATACAGAGACCACGTGATCTAGGGGACTTATATATAATGGCTACACGAAGGGGGGGGCTCTTGCTCGCTCACTCACTCCACAGACACATGGGACAAGGACTATGATGAATGAACAGCCAGCTGCCATGTAACCACGTGTTGCTTCTCTGAAACGCTCCTGACAGAGACAGAATGTCATTTTTACCATTCAGGACACCAAGGAAAGATGTGTACAAGTTTTGCTATGGACAAATGGACAATCTCTACGTAACTATTTCACTCATTTTATGTTTTCCTATAATAATGTTTTTTTGGTAAACAGTCCAATAAACCACTATAATTTTTTTTATAAGAAACGTGACATTTTCTTTAGAAGTATCGCATCTGGTAACAAGTCCTGGAAAAATATATGAAATTAAGCATTTTTAACAGTTGTCTCGGTCCGTCCCCTGGTAAATGGCGTCCATGTGCTCTCTTTTCTAAGAAATTGTCTTCGGCTGAGAGAAATTATGACGTGGGCAATAATGAGCTTTTGGCAATTAAATTGGCATTTCAAGAATGGAGACATTCGTTGGAGGGCGCTGTCCATCCCATTACTGTTATTACTGACAATAAGAACATCTCATAGCTTCAATCGACTAAACATCTCAAACCTAGGCAAGCTAGATGGTCCCTATTTTCTACTAGGTTCAATTTTGTTGTCACATTCTGTCCAAGGGTCAAAATGGTCAAGGCCGATGCTTTGTCCCGGAGCTTCCCTGGTGGTGTAACCATGAGAACCCTGCCCCGATTTTGCAGAAAGGGTTATTCATTTCTGTTCTGCATTGTACCCTGAGCTGGAGGGTGAGGTGTTGGAGGCCAGGGGGATGCCCCGGCCTCCTGCCCTTGAGGAAGGTTATTTGTACCATCTAATCTGTGCCGCAAAGTAATTAAGAAACATCACAACTCTGTGCTTGCTGGCCATACAGGTGTTAAAGCAACTGCGGACCTCATTTCTCATTTTTGTTGGCTGGGGTTGCATCGGGATGTGGTTGAACACGTATCTGCTTGTAGTATCTGTGCGCGTTCTAAGGTATCGCATACCCGTCCATCTGATACTCTTCTTCCGCTACCTATTCCTAGCAACCCATAGACGCACTTCTCCACAGATTTTATTACTTACCTACCAGTATCTGCAGGCAAGACTGTGGTTTTGATGATTGTAGATAGGTTCAGTAAGATGGTTCATTTTGTCACATTACCGGCACTTCTGAATTCCAAGACTCCTGCTCAGGTGTTTATAAATGAGATTGTGAAGCTTCTCGGGGTTCCCTCCGATGTGGAATCAGATCAGGGGACCCAATTTGTTTCCAAGTTCTCAAGGGTGTCCTGTTCTCGACTGGGGGTGCAGCTGTCCTTTTCTTCTGCCTTCCATTCCCAGTCGAATGGACAGATCGTGTGCCTTAATTAGAACTTGGAGACTTACCTCAAGTATTTTGTCTCCGAGAATCAGGAGGATTGGGCATCCTACTTACTGCTGGCAGAATTTGCTATTAATAATCATCGTCAGGAGTCTACCAGCAAGTCTCCGGTCTTTGGTGTGTACGGTTACCATCCACAGTTTGGAACTTTTAGCAGGGGAGGGACTTCGATTGTTCCTGAGGAGGAACGTTTGGGTTTGTCACTCTCTTTGGTGTGGCAGGGGGTTCTGGGTAATTTGAAGATCATGGGAGTCAGGTACAAACGTTTGGCTGACAGAAAACGCTTGCCAGGTCCAAACCTGAATGAGAATGACTTTGTCTGGTTGTCTACCAGGAATATCAAATTGGGGTTTCTTCCTGCAAGTTGGGTCCTAGATTTATTGGCCCCTATAAAATAACCGCTGTCATTAACCCAGCAGTGTTTCTTCTTGCCTTTAAGTTATACAATGTCTTTGCTCAAGAAATATGTGGAATCTCTTGAGCCCTCACCCCTACTACCGCCCCCTATAATGGTTCATGGAAATCTAGAGTTTCAGATTTCGAGGATTGTAGATTCTCGCCTCCAACATCGTTCCCTAAAATACTTGGTGCACTGGAATGGTTAAGGCCCAGAGGAAAGGATGTGTGTTTCACCATCAAAGGTGAATGCCATTCCACACATCTTATCCTGAGAAACTTGGTCCTAAGTGTTCGGAGGCCACTCGTAGAAGGGGTGGTACTGTTACGGGTTTGTCAGATAATACAGACAGTCGCTCTGCATCTGGCTGCTGAACGTCTCTTTTCGACCTAGTGGCAACTTCCCTCTGGCTCTAATTGACACACCTGCACCTGGGTGTTTATAGACTCCCAGTCTGCTTCAGGGAGTCGCCAGTGATATTCACATTTTCCCCTTGTGAAGGCTTGGTGCTATACCAGTCTGCTTACTTCCTCTCTGGTGGTGTTGGAGGAAGTTTAGGGTTATCTCTCTGGTGTCTGCTCAAGTTAAGTTGCTTCACCTTGTTTGTCTCCCTACTTATCTTTAGTGTTCAGTGGGGATTGATCAGTGCTCATCCCCCCCTTCCATATTCAGGACCTAGCTCTAGGGATATACAGGGCTTAGGTTCCTGCTCGGTGATTGGTGTGGAACCAATATAGGGAACGGCAGGCAAGAGTCTGATATGTTGGGGTAGAGATTTCCAGAGTATGGGGATGCGTGGGAGGAAGCAGAGATTAGAATAGATTGGAGGGGTGGGAGAGTGTTAGAAGGTATGCCAGAAAACAGTAGGTTGCTGTAGTCAATGCAGGAGGTGATGAGTGCATGGACTAGTGTTTTTGCAGATTCTTGGTTGAGGAATGTATGGATCCAGGAAATATATTTGAGTTGAAGTCAGCAGGAGGTGGAAAGGGCTTGGATATGTGGTTTAAAGAAGAGATCAGAGTCAAGGATTACCCCAAGGCACTCATCAGACACTTTTTTCCTCTCCATATGTCTCCTCAACTCACCATCTATTCGGAGATACCAGTTCAAATCTGTCTTGCCAAGACAAGAAGGACTGCAGGCTCACTCTGGTGTGATGTGACAAAGCCCATTGTTCTCTATAGATAGGTGAGGAGCAGAGTGAGAAAACAGACAGAGGGAGACTCACAACCATCATGGTGAGCATTCTAACAAGTCTTTACTTCACCCTGTAACTAATTCACATCTCAAAAACTTAGTGCTGCTGTAAAATTTCCTCCATGCTGAAGGTTGTAGATAGAACATTCAGAGGGGAAAAGTGGCGAAAATGCAGGATACAAGTCATAAAATGGTTAGTATTCTTACTTCATAACTGAGTTGTAAGTGGGATGCTCCTGAAATATTCCCACCATGAATTTCTGTGTTGAACCATTACTCACAATACAGACCTTGTCAGACAGTCTTAACTCAGCTGCAAAGGCATGTGTGATATTCTCAGGAGAGGATTATTCACAGGCCGAAACTACTGGCCAGGAGTGTACAGAAGCTGACTTGAGGCAATGGTGACTGAAACAGTTCTTAACTACACTGGAAGAAGTGAGGTGTTTACTGCATCAGAGCCTGACTACATGGAGCTAGAAAAGACACACATTCTAAAAAAAAGAACTGCATAACAATATAACAGCAATAAGACAAAAACAATATCTGCAGTGAGACCTATTTTTTACAAAGACTGGTGCTGCTGAGGTTACACAGACAGTCCCAGTAGCAGACATTAATGATTTTCTTGCTGCACTGCCCTGGGCTACAACCCCTAGAAGAGATTGCTCTTCTCTGCATCATAAAGGAGGAGGAGCAGCAGAGGAAGGGACTGATTGGCTGTGCAGGTTGGAGAAGAATGGTGGTGCTAACAGGAGAGACAGCAATGTGTGCTATCCTCCATTACAGACATATGAGAGTCTGATACTTGAGAACAGGGGACAGAGGCACAAAGTGTGAGGGGAGAATATAATCCTGCAGCGGAACCACATCTGCAGACCAGCCAGGTTACCAGGAGATATCCACCACTACCTGGCTTAATAAGGTAACAAGTCTACAAGCCACCCCTTGTGGCTAAGCCATCTAGATCTTGCAGCCCCAAGCTGGATCCCTGTGGACCCCAAACCTGCTATATCAATGAGTGAGAAGCTATCGTTGGGACTTGTGGTTGCACTGTTAAGGAGTTAATAAGAGAATTGTTGCTGATGAGATTTTGTTCCTTTTGTATTACGTGCACCAATGGCTTCTGCAAGCGCGCCAACAACCACAACAACTGGACTCCATCGTTGGACTGTGTTACTGGCATTGCTGCAGCCATTATTAGGTTTTGTGTTATTAAGAGAGTGTCTGCTGTCACTTAAAGGGTGTCATCATTCAGACCTACTGCAAAGCACATTTTGAACCTCTATTATAGATTGTGTGATATCATGTTTTGCTGTTCCTTGTTATGCTCACTGAATACAACATCATTTATTCCTCTGTAAATAAACCTGTTAATTGTTTCAACTTCATCTCTTGTGTGTTCGGAGTGTGGACAGGGGTTTCCCGAGTCGACACCTGGCAGAAGAGGAAGACCCTCCTGCATCCCACTTCAGCTGCCAGCAAGATTCGTGTGGAGGTGTGTAGCCCAGCTGCGCTCTGGAGCCACATGTTACCCTGGAGGATGTATAAAAGTTAACCCACAAAACAAACCTGACATGCATTCACACTTCACATTTCCCTGGATCCACCAGAGGGAGCCCTTGGAGAGTACCTAGGTATATAAGGGTGTGGAGAGAGACAGCGTGGGAGATTAGTCTATCTGAGATTAAGATTCAGTTCAGTCAGTTGATAGATTGTTGTTGGAGAGCAGACTTGAGCAAGATCTAGACAGCAGTGAGATCTTGTCAGGCAGCCTAGCAGGGAATTGGCTAGCTGTTGGCTTGATAGCAGAAGAGTGAAGAAGGAACTGCCACCCATTGCTGCTTGTGCTTATGTTAAAGGTTATAGTAGGACGAAAGGCAAGTGGAAGATTTGAGAGAGCGTCAGAGGTTGAAACAGCATTGATCGCTTACCTCTGCTCTGCACTACCGGACACCGGGTCCGAGCTTGCTAGCATCTTCAAGACTAGTGGGAGAAACCGGAGACCCTGTGGGACTACAGGTCGCAGGGGCCCAGCAGTGCTGATACGTAACCGGGGTCAGGAAGAACAGGAGTCTGGTCAGCGCTACTATTAGAGACTTAGTTCTGTCCAAGAGAAGGCCTCACCACAAGATCAGCCGGGCGTATACGAAGAAGGCAGAGTTAGAATTTGTTCTATGCAAGTCAGAAACTCACACACATAAAGAAGTAAGGAGGCCCTACACCTACTCAGTGGGATTACTGGACGTGCATCCTCCACCCTGACAGCTTCCCGGGACGTGCCTGCATCTACCATCAGTAAAGGTACAGAAAGAGACTTTCTTGTGTGTGTCTGCCTTATTGATCCTGCACCCCTACACCGCCATATACCCTGAGGGATCAGTCTTGCCTGTGGGAGACTTAACACCTTGCTGCCCAGTAACAACCCCTCAGAGAATCTACCCTGCAGCGCTGGTCATCCTGACCAGGAACCACAGGTGGCGTCACGAACATTTCTACAAATCTACAATCCCCTGTAAATATCCCCCTTTAAGTGAGCGCCCAGGGCCACGGACCGAGCTGCGCTACCCGTGACATCCCCCAGTGAAGTGAACGGGCTCGGTGCCAAGTACCCCACAAGCCCTGGCCGAGCGACTCATTTTTGGCGTCACAAACAGGATCCGAAGCTCGCTATATGTGAGTCCTGTGTGCCTGATTGGACTGTTTTTGTGCAAAAGACTGTTCTGCTGTTTTGTGATTTTTGGCGCCATTTTCTGCCATTTTGCCACCATGTTTACGCCCTGAGGCGCTGGTGAAGAAGAGGGGCGTGTATTCGTGGGCGTACCCCCCCGTGGCGTGAAAGTTATGGCCGCCCAATCTAAGTGCTATTACAATGTTAGAGCATGCCCTACTGCAAAGGAGATCCGCCTCCTCTTCATCTTCAGTGCAAAGAAGAGAAAGCGAAAGTCCCGCCTCCACGGAAAAGTCCAGAGCAATCCGGATGGAAAGCACAGTCTGGCCTGGCAAGAGATGGCGGAAGGACAGGAGTCACTGTGTGGGGGAATGGCGGTGCACAGACCCCATTCCCCTGAAGAAGTGCAGCCTGTGCTCGAACCTTCCCCAGGTCGGGAGGACGACCCACTGATGCATAGAGTGGAGGAAGTGGATGCGGCGCTGAGAGATCTGGCCCGACACCGTGCAGAAATGGAGGCGATGGAGCAGAACTGGCGTGCCCTGAAACAGCGGCTGCTGTGGGACCGGCTGCTCTCCCCCCTAGGTGCGCAACCATCACCCGTGCCACCACTGGAACCAGCGGCTGAGGAAGAACCGGAGGCCGGCCCCAACAGAGCTGATCTTGACTCCGCCAAGGACGCGGCGGGAGGGAAGGAGGCTGAGGAGGCCTTACCCGGAACGGAACGCCAGCCAGGCCTGGAACCAGAGGCCGCAGCGGAATGCAGTCCCCCGGTAGGGACGCCGGAAGACACCCAGCCACGAGCGATGGAGATCGACTGGGAGGAGATGGAGCTCCTGGACGACGTGGAGTACGCCGCCCAGAAGGAGAATGAGTGGCGACGCCGAGAGCAGGAGGAGCGGCAGCAGCGGGAGCAGCGTGAGGCGCAGCGGCTTCGCCAGAGGTACCGGGAGCAGGATCTTGCGGACAAGGAGATCGTCCGGCGAGACAAAGGTACGCTCCGGGAACCGTGGTGCCAGGGGGCCATCAGAGACTTCAAACTCCAGGGAGGCTGGGGTTCATCCTCGAACCCAGCCTGTACCAGGAGGTCTTTGTTAACCGCAGGGATGTAGAGTCTCACCTGCCAGAGGGGCACCCAGGAAGGGATCTGTTGGTCGGGGATGTAGTCTCTTACACACGGCATTGGGGACTTAAGGGGTGGTATGCCCTGAACGTCTCCCGAGTCAGCGACCCAGTCCCTGAAGTCGGAAACGCACCGCGCGTCTCAGCGTCCCAGGCCCTAGCCACACCAGCGCCCGGCCGCGCACCTGCGTCCTATCCTGCATCGCTACAGAGCGCAGCGACTGCTAGTGCGCCCTCTACTGAGCCACCCCGCGCACCTGCGTCATACTTGGAAACGCTGCAGAGCGCAGCGACTGCAAGAGCGTCCCCTAATGAGTCAAACCTGTGCGACCTGCAGAGCCTAAGTCTAGGAGAGGCACCTGTTAGGCCTCCAGGAAGTCGCAGGGTAAAGATCGAAAAGAGGACTGTAGCTACCCAGACACCGGTAGCAGGACATGACTTTGTGGTACTGAGATTTAAAAATCACAGTGTCCTTCCAGCCGCCGGTATGGAAGATGCTGCTATGTTCAAAGAAGATATGGCGATGCCGCAGTAGGACCCGGACAGGGTTTACTGTAATGTATAAAGTTACGTTTTGAAATTTGCACTTTATGTAAAAATGTTTACATGATTATGCTGAAGTAGTGTACCCCAGTTGGGTAATATGGTTTTTGATAATGTGGACTGCGTGCTGAGGACTCTTGCAGCACAAGAACAGTATTGTAAATAGTTGGCATCTGGTGCCCCATCTTGGTTTTACGTAAACCACATCTACCTCTGAAAACAAAACCCGTATGGTGTGGCCTTGAGTGAGGTCTGCAGCAGAGAAGTCCTGCAGCCCACCCAGGACCACCGTGGGAGGTTTGGTGCGGGTCCTCCAAAAGAATCTTGTGCATATTGCATTGAGAATGTTTTCTATGTCTGTATTTATTGAAACATTCTAAGTGTCCTTACCTCCCGCAAGGGATGAGTTGTTGTTTATTGTTATGATATAAAAACCATTTCTCTTTTCAGCCCGGGAGTGCTGATATTAACTAGGGTGGGATGTGTAGCCCAGCTGCGCTCTGGAGCCACATGTTACCCTGGAGGATGTACAAAAGGTAACCCACAAAACAAACCTGATATGCATTCACACTTCACATTTCCCTGGATCCACCAGAGGGAGCCCTTGGAGAGTACCTAGGTATATAAGGGTGTGGAGAGAGACAGCGTGGGAGATTAGTCTATCTGAGATTGAGATTCAGTTCAGTCAGTTGATAGATTGTTGTTAGAGAGCAGACTTGAGCAAGATCTAGACAGCAGTGAGATCTTGTCAGGCAGCCTAGCAGGGAATTGGCTAGCTGTTGGCTTGATAGCAGAAGAGTGAAGAAGGAACTGCCACCCATTGCTGCTTGTGCTTTTGTTAAAGGTTATAGTAGGACGAAAGGCAAGTGGAAGATTTGAGAGAGCGTCAGAGGTTGAAACAGCATTGATCGCTTACCTCTGCTCTGCACTACCGGACACCGGGTCCGAGCTTGCTAGCATCTTCAAGACTAGTGGGAGAAACCGGAGACCCTGTGGGACTACAGGTCGCAGGGGCCCAGCAGTTCTGATACGTAACCGGGGTCAGGAAGAACAGGAGTCTGGTCAGCGCTACCATTAGAGACTTAGTTCTGTCCAAGAGAAGGCCTCACCACAAGATCAGCCGGGCGTATACGAAGAAGGCAAAAGTCAGAAACTCACACACATAAAGAAGTAAGGAGGCCCTACACCTACTCAGTGGGATTACTGGACGTGCATCCTCCACCCTGACAGCTTCCCGGGACGTGCCTGCATCTACCATCAGTAAAGGTACAGAAAGAGACTTTCTTGTGTGTGTCTGCCTTATCGATCCTGCACCCCTACACCGCCATATACCCTGAGGGATCAGTCTTGCCTGTGGGAGACTTAACACCTTGCTGCCCAGTAACAACCCCTCAGAGGATCTACCCTGCAGCACTGGTCATCCTGACCAGGAACCACAGGTGGCGTCACGAACATTTCTACAAATCTACAATCCCCTGTAAATATCCCCCTTTAAGTGAGCGCCCAGGGCCACGGACCGAGCTGCGCTAACCGTGACATCCCTGTTATGATTTGGTAGCTGAGGAGAGCAGGCAAAAAAGGAAATACACCAGAGCAGTTGGAAACTATGAGATTGCAGTACCCTGACTAACCACCACAACTAGAGGCAGCCGTGGAGCGTTCCTACGTTGGTCCTAGACGCCTCGTCACAGCCTGAGAAACTAACTACACCTAAAGATAGAAAGAGGAAAGCTATCTGCCCCGGAGCAGATCCCCAAAGAACATAGAAAGCCCCCAAACATGTAATGGCGGTTAGACAAGAAGAAATACTGACACAGACAGAAAATAGTATGAGCAAACGTTGGGGCCCAAACTTACTAAATAGAAAAGGATAGGAAGGGCACTTACTGCAATCCCAAAAAACCCTGAAAAGCACCAACTCTACTAATTTCAAAAACACCTGAGATCACACGACCTCTACCACCTAAATTAGTTCTCTGGTGTAACTAAAAACAAAACAGCAGCCACTGAAAAAACTGGAAAAAGCAAATGTACAAATATCAGTGGCTGAACTGAACTGAGAGGCAAAGGCCCCCAGAGGGGACCCAGAAGGCCCCCACAGAAGTGCAGGACAAAATGCAAAAATCAAGCACAAAAACAAAAAGAAGAAAATGTCTTATCTGTTAGCAGGAGATTCAGACACGACACAGCAGGCTACCAAGGAAACAGGAATCAAGGATTGAGACCAGAACAATTGATCACCGGCAACCCTGATGGGAAGGCGACTCCCTTATATAAGACCAGTCAGTAACACCTGATTCCCAATCCTCACAATCTTCACTGGACAGTCCAGTACCGTTTGTAACCACCAGAGGGAGCTTCTGCTCAGAACTCATTTCCAGCCTATTCACAACAGTACCCCCCCTTGAGGAGGGGTCACCGAACCCTCATTTGAGCAACCAGGTCGGTCAGGATGAGTTCTATGATACGCACGGATGAGTCTCCTAGCATGGATGTCCGAAGCAAACACCCAAGAATTGTCTTCCTGACCATAACCTCTCCATTTAACCAAATACTGGAGTTTCCGTTTAGAAAAACGAGAATTCAATATTTTCTCAACCACATACTCCAGATTGCCCTCAACCAAAACAGGGTCAGGAGGCACAGTAGTAGGAACCACTGGCTCAACAAACCTCTTCAACAAGGACTTGTGGAACATGTTATGGATCTTAAATGTCCCTGGAAGAAGCAAACGAAAAGAAACAGGATTAAGAATCTCCATGATCTTATAAGGTCCAATGAACCTAGGCTTAAATTTAGGAGATGCCACTCTCATAGGAATATTTCTTGAGGACAACCAGACCAAGTCCCCTACTTTAAACCGAGGACCATCAGTCCTATGCCGGTTAGCAAACCGCTGGGCCCTCTCCTGAGAGAGGGACAACCTCTCCACTACCTGGTCCCAAATCTGTTGCATACGCTCCACAACAGAGTCAACACCTGGACAGACAGAAGCCTCCGTCTGTCCTGAAGAAAATCGAGGGTGAAACCCAGAATTACAGAAAAATGGAGACAGCAAAGTGGCAGAGCTAGCCCTATTATTAAGAGCAAACTCAGCCAAAGGCAAAAAAGAGACCCAGTCATCCTGATCAGCAGACACAAAGCATCTTAGATAAGTCTCCAATGTCTGGTTTGTTCTCTCAGTTTGACCATTGGTCTGAGGATGAAACGCCGAGGAGAAAGACAATTGAACACCAATTTTAGAACAAAAGGTCCTCCAAAATCTGAAAACAAACTGGACTCCTCTGTCAGACACAATGTTCTCAGGAATGCCGTGTAAACGAACCACGTGCTGAAGGAACAAAGGCACCAATTCAGAGGAGGAAGGCAACTTAGGTAATGGCACAAGATGTATCATCTTGGAAAACCTATCGCAAATCACCCAGATGACGGTCATTCTCTGAGAAACAGGGAGGTCGGAAATGAAATCCATAGAGATATGGGTCCATGGTCTCTTGGGCACAGGTAATGGCATCAACAAACCACTAGAACGAGAGCAAGGCTTGGAAACGAGAGCAAGTCCCGCAGGACTGCACAAACTCCCTGACATCACGAGACAAGGTAGGCCACCAAAAGGCCCGACTAACCAAGTCTCTGGTACCAAAAATTCCGGGATGACCGGCCAACGCGGAACAATGAATCTCAGACATTACAATCTTTTTCCACTGGTCCGGGACAAACAATTTCCCAACAGGGCAGCGCTCGGGCTTATCCTCCTGACACCCCTCCAGAGCCAGTCTCAAATTGGGCGAGATGGCGGAAAGAACTACACCCTCTTTCAAAATAACAGAAGGATCAGATAACTCAGGAGAGTCCGCCAGGAAACTCCTCGAGAGGGCATCCGCCTTAACATTTTTAGTGCCAGGAAGAAATGAAACCACAAAATTAAAACGTGTGAAGAACAAGGCCCACCTGGCCTGTCTAGGATTAAGTCGCTTGGCAGACTCCAGATAAACCAGATTCTTATGGTCCGTAAGGACCACCACCTGATGTTTGGCTCCCTCCAGCCAATGTCTCCACTCTTCAAAAGCCCACTTCATGGCTAATAACTCCCGATTACCCACGTCATAATTACGTTCAGTGGGAGAAAATTTTTGAGAGAAAAAGGCACAAGGGTTACTTTTAGAGGTCTCTGGATCTCTTTGGGACAAAACGGCACCTGCCCCAATTTCAGAGGCATCAACCTCCACCTGAAATGGTAGAGAAACATCAGGCTGCCGTAGAACAGGAGCAGAAGTGAATCTCTGCTTAAGTTCCTGAAATGCAGAGACTGCCTCAGGAGGCCAATTCACCACATCAGAACCCTTCTTGGTCAAATCAGTTAATGGTTTAACAATAACAGAGAAATTACCAATAAATTTACGATAAAAATTGGCAAAACCCAAGAATCTTTGAAGAGCCTTTAATGAAGTAGGTTGGACCCAATCACAGATAGCCTGAACTTTGACCGGGTCCATTTCAATAACAGATGGGGACAAAATGAATCCCAGAAATGAGATCCTCTGAACGCCAAAAAGACACTTTGATCCCTTCACATACAGAGCATTCTCTCTCAAAATCTGGAACACAGTCCGAACATGTTTTACATGAGAGTCCCAATCATTGGAAAAAATCAAGATATCATCCAAATAAACAATCAGAAATTTATCCACAAAATCCCTGAAAATGTCATTCATGAAGGACTGGAAGACAGAAGGAGCATTAGTGAGCCCAAAGGGCATCACAAGGTACTCAAAATGCCCTTCAGGGGTATTAAATGCCGTCTTCCATTCATCCCCGTGCTTAATGCGAATAAGGTTATATGCCCCCCTGAGGTCAAGCTTGGTAAACCAAGTAGCGTTTTTCACCCTGGAAAACAGATCAGAGATCAAGGGTAACGGATATTGATATTTTACAGTAATATTGTTCAAGAGACGATAATCAATACACGGCTTTAATGAACCATCCTTTTTGGCCACAAAGAAAAAACGGCACCTAAGGGTGAAGAGGATGGTCTGATATGACCCTTCTCCAATGACTCCTTGATATAAGACCGCATAGCGTCATGTTCAGGTACAGACAAGTTAAAAAGGCGACCTTTAGGGAATTTACTACCAGGCCACTAATTCAATAGCGCAGTCATAGCTCCTATGGGAGGTAAGGATGCAGATTTACTTTCGCTAAACACATCAGAAAAATCAATCAAAAAGTCAGGAACATCCTGAGCCTGGGGGGAGGCAGAAAAAATAGGAGTGTTGGTATTAACACATTGGCAGCCCCAACTGGTAACAGACACAGATTTCCAATCCAAAACAGGATTATGAGACTGTAACCAAGGGAAACCCAGTACGATAATGTCATGCAGATTATACAGAACCAAAAATTTGCAACTCTCCTGATGATCAGGTTCTACCCTCATTATCACCTGAGTAGAGAACTGAGGTTTATTCTCAGCCAAAGGGGTAGAATCGATCCCCAGTAGGGGAATAGACTTCCGTAGGGTATCAAGGGAAACACCACAACGTTTAGCAAAATCAAAATCCATCAGGTTAATAGCTGCTCCAGAATCAACAGAAGCCTGAGCAGAAAATGAGGACAGAGAGCATATCAGTGTAACAGTTAATAAAAACTTAGTCTGAACACTACCCAAGACAACTGAGCGAGCAAAACGTCTTCCCCGCTTAGGGCAGACAGAAATAGCATGAGAGGCATCACCACAGTAGAAACATAACCCATTGCGCTTTCGAAATTCATGACGCTGTGCCCCAGAAACCACTCTATCACACTGCATGGATTCAGAAGCAGGTTCACAAGGCAACATTATTCCACGCATACCTTTCCGCTCACGCAAACGTCTTCAATTTAAAATCGCTAATGACATAGAATCATTGAAAACCAGAGGGAACGGGGAACCCCACCATAACACCCTTTTAAACATTATCTGACAGTCCTTCCCCCGAAAAAGAGCTGCCAAAGCGTCGTCTTTCCATTTGGTCAGGACTGCCCACCTACGGAATCCTGACAGTATAACTCAGCGTCCTCAAGCCCTGACTTAATGCCAACAAAGTTTTTTTAGCTTGATCAGTGACATTAGGCTCATCGTAAAAATAACCCCAAAGCCTGAAAAAACGCATCAACACACTCAAAACAGGATCCCCAGTGTCAGGGAAAAGCCCAATCCTGAGGGTCGCCGCGGAGGAGAGAGATGACAATTTTTAACCTGCTGCGCTGCGTTCCTATGGGGCTTAGATTTTAAGGCAAAAACAATTTACAGTTATTTTTGAAATTCAGAAACTTAGCTCGATCCCCCCAAAAAAAAATTCTGGGGATGGAATCCTAGGTTCCACAACAGGCAACCCAGCAAGATAGGTAGCAATATTCCGAACTTCAGTGGCAAGCTGATCCACACGGCCAGACAACTGTGGAAACTCCATTGAGAGAGAAAAAAAAAATCCTCCTCAGCACCCAGAGATACAGAGGGAAAAAAAAAATGCAACAACAGAAAAAAAAAAAATCTCTGACAACTCTGACAACTTTTTTCTTTCCACAATATTTTTTTCCCCTTTTGTGAGTACCATATAATTTTCAGTTTGGGCCGGTGATACTGTTATGATTTTTGGGAGCTGAGGAGGCAGGCAAAAAAGGAAATACACCAAGCAGTTGGAAACTATTAGATTGCAGTACCCCCGACTAACCACCACAACTAGAGGCAGCCGGGAGCGTTCCTACGTTTGGGCCTAGACCCTCGTCACAGCCTAGAAACTAATACACCTAAAGATAGAAAGAGGAAAGCTATCTCCCGGAGCAGATCCCCCCGAACATAAAAAAAAGCCCCAAACATGAATGGGGGGTTAACAAGAAGAAATACTGACACAGACAGAAAATAGTAAGAGCAAACGTTGGGGCCCAAACTTACTAATAGAAAAGGATAGGAAGG
>JARQOD010011308.1:0-23929 GCA_033576555.1 Oophaga sylvatica
TTTCTTGTACCTTTCTTGAGCCGATTCCAGATTTTCCTTTAGAAGATCCATATTCTTCTGTAAAGACGTGATTCTTTCAGCCACTGCTGGTAAAGGCGTTTCTATGGGAAATCGTGGTAGAATGTTAGGATGATAACCTAGATTAGAGTAAAAAGGAGACTGTTTAGTGGAGGCACTCTGAGAGTTGTTATACGAGAACTCAGCTAAAGGAAGTAGATCCACCCAATCATCCTGTAGTGGCAGATAAAGCAGCGGAGATACTGCTCCAGGTTTGATTGTTCGTTCGGTCTGTCCATTAGTCTGGGGATGAAAAGCAGAAGAAAGGTTTACTTTAATGTCCAATGCTGCACAGAAATTTTGCCAAAACCTAGAAGTGAATTGCACCCCTCGATCCGAAATAACCTCATCCGGTACTCCATGTAAGCGAAACACATCTTTAATCATCAAATCTGATGTCTGTTTTGCAGTGGGTAAGCCGACACAAGGGATAAAATGAGCTGCCTTTGTTAGACGGTCAACCACCACTAGAATGGTGTTCTTCCCCTGAGAGGTTGGTAACTCCACAATGAAGTCCATAGAAATGGATCCCCACGGGCGGGACGGGGTGGGAAGAGGCTGTAACAGACCAGTTGGTGAGGAGCGAGGTGTTTTGCATCTTGCACAGACCTCACATGAAGTGACATAATTCAAAACATCCTTCCTGCAAGTGGGCCACCAAAAGAAACGAGAAAGAAATTCCTGTGTCTTTAGAATTCCTCTATGCCCAGCTATCTTGGAATCGTGAATGAGTTGCAATACTCTTAATCTGACTGTTTCAGGAATATACAGACGTTGTCCCTGAATCCACACACCATTCTTAAAGACAAGACTTACGTCCCTTGGGGGTTGTGCCAAAAAGGAATCCGCATGGTATGCTTCCTTGATGTCCTTAAGTAGGTCTTGATTATGAATTACTCCTAGGAATCTAGAGTCAGGAAGAATAGTCTTAGGAGGAGTAATTGGACGTGTCTCTGCTGAGTAAATCCTAGAGAGTGCATCAGCCTTTCCATTGCGCGATCCTGGTCTATAAGAGATGATAAAATTAAATTGGTTTAAGAAAAGATTCCAGCGAGCCTGGCGAGGAGTCAGGCACTTAGCCGACCTGATAAACTCAAGGTTACGATGGTCTGTCAGGACGACTATTTGCTGTGCAGCTCCCTGAAGAAGGTGTCTCCATTCTTTGAAGGCGGCAATAATGGCCAACAACTCTCTATTGCCCACATCGTAGTTCCTCTCAGCCGAAGACAACTGCTGGGAAAAGAAGGCACAGGGATGCAAGACATTCTTCTCACCTGTTCTCTGAGAGAGTATAGCTCCAACGGCACAGTCTGAAGCATCCACCTCTATTATGAAGGCAAGCTCGGGGTTGGATGTACTAGATAGGTGCAGTGGTAAATTTATCTTTTAGACGGGAAAATGCTTCCTGGGCTTGGGGAGTCCAGGAAAACCTAGACTCTTTCCGGGTAAGTTGAGTGATAGGTGACACTACCTCAGAGAAATTTCTAATGAAACGTCTATAGAAGTTGGCAAACCCGATGAAGCGCTGTACCTCCTTCACATTTCTAGGACTTGGCCAATCCTTGATGGCTTGGGTTTTGCTTCCATCCATACTAATTCCTTGTGTAGACAGTACATACCCCAGAAATTGAATTTCGGTCCTATGGAATTCACACTTTTCAAGTTTGATGTAAAGATGATTTTGTCTTAGACGTTCCAAGACCATTCTCACATGTCCATGATGTTCCTCTGTGGAGTTAGAAAAAATTAGAATATCATCCAAATAAATTACCACGAATGTATCTAGGAGATCCCTGAAGATGTCATTCACCAAGTGTTGGAAAGTGGCTGGGGCGGTACTCAGACCAAAAGGCATAACTAGATATTCAAAGTGTCCATAGCGTGACCTGAATGCAGTCTTCCATTCATCCCCAGGTCTAATACGGACTAAGTTATAGGCCCACGAAGATCTAGTTTAGAAAAAATTTTGGCATGTCGCACTCTCTCCAATAACTCAGGGATTAAAGGCAATGGATAACGGTTTCTAATAGTAACCTTATTGAGTTCCCTATAGTCTACGCATGGTCTCAGAGATCCATCTTTCTTCTTTACAAAGAAGATGGGTGCACCTGCAGGAGATGAAGAGGGGCGTATGAAGCCCTTGGCTAGATTTTCATCTATGTAATCCTTTAAAGCCTTTAGCTCGGGCCCCGCCAGGGGGTAGATCTTACCAAAAGGTATCTCTGCTCCAGGCAATAATTCAATTGGACAATCATATGGACGGTGAGGAGGAAGCTGGTCAGCGTTCTTCTTGTCACATAAATCCACATAGTCCTGGTATACAGCTGGTAGTTCAGGGACTGACATGATTCCTTTAGGAACAGAGCAAGCTGAAACTTTTGGACTCATCTGTTTCTCTGGAAAGTGTAATTCCTTGGTCTCCCAGTTAATGGTAGGATTCTGAGCCTGCAGCCATGGTAGCCCTAGAATAATGGGAAAGTGGGGAGAAGAGATAAGCATAAAGGACAGTTTCTCTTTATGATCTTTACCCATAAGAACCCTCAAAGGCTCTGTTTCCTGATCCACTGGTCCAGAGGTCAGCAGGGAGCCATCCACAGTTTCCATCTGTACTGGAGTAGCCTTCTTCACTGAACGTATTCTGTTATGTTACGGTAGCTGAGGAGTGCAGGTAAAAAGGAATACACCAGAGCAGTTGGAATCTATGAGATTGCAGTAACCCTGACTAACCACCACAACTAGAGGCAGCCGTGGAGCGTTCCTACGTTGGTCCTAGACGCCTCGTCACAGCCTGAGAAACTAACTACACCTAAAGATAGAAATAGGAAAGCTATCTGCCCCGGAGCAGAACCCCAAAGATAATAGAAAGCCCCCAAACATGTAATGGCGGTTAGACAAGAGGAAATACTGACACAGAAAGAAAATAGTATGAGCAAACGCTGGGGCCCAAACTATCTAAATAGAAAAGGAAGGAAGGGTACTTACTGCAATCCCAGAAAACCCTGAAAAAACACCAACTCTACTAATTTCAAAATCACCTGAGATCACACGACCTCTACCACCTAAATTAGTTCTCTGGTGTAACAAAAACAGCAGCCACTGAAAAAACTGGAAAAAGCAAAAGTACAAAACACAGTGGCTGGACTAAACTGAGAGGGCAAAAGCCCCCGGAGGGGACCCGAAGGCCCCCACAGAAGTGCAGGACAAAATGCAAAAATATAGCAAAAACACAAAATAAGAAATTGTCTTATCTGATAGCAGGAGATGCAGACACGACACAGCAGGCTACAAGGGAAACTGGAAAGAAGGATTCAGACCAGAACAATTGATCACCGGCAACCCTGATGGGAAAATGATCCCTTAAATAAGACCAATCAGTAACACCTGATTCCCAATCCTCACCTAGTACCGCTTGTAACCACCAGAGGGAGCCTCTGCTCAGAACTCATCTCAAACCCATTCACAACAGTACCCCCCCTTGAGGAGGGGTCACCGAACCCTCATTTGAGCAACCAGGTCGGTCAGGATGAGTTCTATGATACGCACGGATAAGTCTCCTAGCATGGATGTCCGAAGCAAACACCCAAGAATTATCTTCCTGACCATAACCTCTCCATTTAACCAAATACTGGAGTCTTCGTCTAGAAAAACGAGAATCCAATATTTTCTCAACCACATACTCCAGATTGCCCTCAACCAAAACAGGGTCAGGAGGCACAGCAGCAGGAACCACTGGCTCAACAAACCTCTTCAACAAGGACTTGTGGAACACGTTATGGATCTTAAATGTCCCTGGAAGAAGCAAACGAAAAGAAACAGGATTAATAATCTCCATGATCTTATAAGGTCCAATGAACCTAGGCTTAAATTTAGGAGATGCTACTCTCATAGGAATATTCTTTGAGGACAACCAGACCAAGTCCCCCACTTTAAACCGAGGACCATCAGTCCTATGCCGGTTAGCAAACCGCTGGGCCTTCTCCTGAGAGAGGGACAACCTCTCCACTACCTGGTCCCAAATCTGCTGCATACGCTCAACAACAGAGTCAACACCTGGACAGACAGAAGCCTCCGTCTGTCCTGAAGAAAATCGAGGGTGAAACCCAGAATTACAGAAAAACGGAGACATCAAAGTGGCAGAGCTAGCCCTATTATTAAGAGCAAACTCAGCCAAAGGCAAAAAAGAGACCCAGTCATCCTGATCAGCAGACACAAAGCATCTTAGATAAGTCTCCAATGTCTGGTTTGTTCTCTCAGTTTGACCATTGGTCTGAGGATGAAATGCCGAGGAGAAAGACAATTGAACACCCAGTTTAGAACAAAAAGTCCTCCAAAATCTGGAAACAAACTGGACTCCTCTGTCAGACACAATGTTCTCAGGAATGCCGTGTAAACGAACCACGTGCTGAAGGAACAACGGCACCAATTCAGAGGAGGAAGGCAACTTAGGTAATGGCACAAGATGTATCATTTTGGAAAACCTATCACAAATTACCCAGATGGTGGTCATTCTCTGAGAAACAGGAAGATCGGAAATGAAATCCATAGAGATATGGGTCCATGGTCTCTTGGGCACAGGCAATGGCATCAACAAACCACTAGAGCGAGAGCAAGGCTTGGAGCGAGAGCAAGTCCCGCAGGACTGCACAAATTCCCTGACATCGCGAGACAAGGTAGGCCACCAAAAGGACCGACTAACCAAGTCTCTGGTACCAAAAATTCCGGATGCCCAGCCAATGCGGAACAATGAATCTCAGACATCACACTCTTTTTCCATTGGTCCGGGACAAACAATTTTCCAACAGGGCAGCGCTCGGGCCTATCCTCCTGACACCCCTCCAGAGCAAGTCTCAAATTGGGCGAGATGGCGGAAAGAACTACACCCTCCTTCAAAATAACAGAGGGATCAGATAGCTCAGGAGAGTCCGCAAGGAAACTCCTCGAGAGGGCATCCGCCTTAACATTCTTAGTGCCAGGAAGAAAGGAAACCACAAAATTAAAACGTGTGAAAAACAAGGCCCACCTGGCCTGTCTAGGATTGAGTCGCTTGGCAGATTCCAGATAGACCAGATTCTTATGGTCCGTAAGGACCACCACCTGATGTTTGGCTCCCTCCAGCCAATGTCTCCACTCTTCAAAAGCCCACTTCATGGCCAATAACTCCCGATTACCCACGTCATAATTACGTTCAGTAGGAGAAAATTTTCGAGAGAAAAAGGCACAAGGGTTACTTTTAGAGGTCTCTGGATCTTTTTGGGACAAAACGGCACCTGCCCCAATTTCAGAGGCATCAACCTCCACCTGAAATGGCAGAGAAACATCAGGCTGCCGTAGAACAGGAGCAGAAGTGAATCTCTGCTTAAGTTCCTGAAACGCAGAGACTGCCTCAGGAGGCCAATTCACCACATCAGAACCCTTTCTGGTCAAATCAGTTAATGGTTTAACAATAACAGAGAAATTACCAATAAATTTACGATAAAAATTGGCAAAACCCAAAAATCTCTGAAGAGCCTTTAATGAAGTAGGTTGGACCCAATCACAGATGGCCTGAACCTTGACCGGGTCCATTTCAATAACAGATGGGGACAAAATGAATCCCAGAAATGAGATCTTCTGTACGCCAAAAAGACACTTTGATCCCTTCACATACAGAGCATTCTCTCTCAAAATCTGGAATACAGTTCGAACATGTTTCACATGAGAGTCCCAGTCATTAGAAAAAATCAAGATATCATCCAAATAAACAATCAGAAACTTGTCCACAAAATCCCTGAAAATGTCATTCATGAAGGACTGGAAGACGGAAGGAGCATTAGTGAGCCCAAAGGGCATCACAAGGTACTCAAAATGCCCTTCAGGGGTGTTAAATGCCGTCTTCCATTCATCCCCGTGCTTAATGCGAATAAGGTTATACGCCCCCCTGAGGTCAAGCTTGGTAAACCAAGTAGCGTTTTTCACCCTGGAAAACAGGTCAGAAATCAAGGGTAACGGGTATTGATATTTCACAGTAATATTGTTCAAGAGACGATAATCAATACACGGCCTTAATGAACCATCTTTTTTGGCCACAAAGAAAAAACCGGCACCTAAGGGTGAAGAGGATGGTCTGATATGACCCTTCTCCAATGATTCCTTGATATAAGACCGCATAGCGTCATGTTCAGGTACAGACAAGTTAAAAAGGCGACCTTAGGGAATTTACTACCTGGCACTAATTCAATAGCGCAGTCATAGCTCCTATGGGGAGGTAAGGATGCAGATTTACTTTCGCTAAACACATCAGAAAAATCAAACAAAAAGTCAGGAACATCCTCAGCCTGGGGGGAGGCAGAAAAAACAGGAGTGTTGGTATTAACACATTGGCAGCCCCAACTGGTTACAGACACAGATTTCCAATCCAAAACAGGATTATGAGACTGTAACCAAGGGAAACCCAGCACGATAATGTCATGCAGATTATATAGAACCAAAAATTTGCAGCACTCCTGGTGATCAGGTTCAACCCTCATTATCACCTGAGTAGAAAACTGGGGTTTATTCTCAGCCAAAGGGGTAGAATCGATCCCCAGTAGGGGAATAGACTTCTGTAGGGGTATCAAGGGAAATCCACAACGTTTAGCAAAATCATAATCCATCAGGTTAATAGCTGCTCCAGAATCAACGAAAGCCTGAGCAGAAAATGAGGACAGAGAGCATATCAGAGTGACAGTTAATAAAAACTTAGTCTGAACACTACCCAAGACAACTGAGCGTGCAAAATGTCTTCCCCGCTTAGGGCAGACTGAAATAGCATGAGAGGCATCACCACAGTAGAAACATAACCCATTGCGCTTTCGAAACTCATGACGCTGTGCCCCAGACACCACTCCATCACACTGCATGGGCTCAGCAGCTGGCTCACAAGGCAACACCACTCCACGCATACTTCTCCGCTCACGCAAACGTCTGTCAATTTGAATCGCTAATGACATAGAATCATTGAGACCAGAGGGGACAGGGAATCCCACCATAACATCCTTTACATTATCCGACAGACCCTTCCGGAAAAGGGCCGCCAAAGCGTCGTCATTCCATTTGGTCAGGACTGCCCACCTACGGAATCTCTGACAGTATAACTCAGCGTCATCAAGCCCCTGATTTAATGCCAACAAGGCTTTTTCAGCTTGATCAGTGACATTAGGCTCATCGTACAATAACCCCAAAGCCTGAAAAAATGCATCAACATCACTCAAAACAGGATCCCCAGGTGTCAGGGAAAAAGCCCAATCCTGAGGATCGCCGCGCAGGAGAGAGATGAAATTTGAACCTGCTGCGCTGCGTTTCCTGAGGACTTAGATTTTAAGGCAAGAAACAATTTACAATTATTTTTGAAATTCTGAAACTTAGCTCGATCCCCTAAAAACAAATCTGGCATGGGGATCCTAGGTTCCACAACAGGCAACCTAGCAAGATATGCAGCAATACTCTGAACCTCAGTGGCAAGCTGATCCACACGGCCAGACAACTGTGCAAACTCCATTGGGAGAAAAGATCCTCCCCAGCACCCAGAGATACAGAGGGAAAAAAAAAAAAAAAAAAATGCAACAAACAGAAAAATATCTTGACAACTTTTCTTCCTTCAAAATATTTTTTTCCCTTCTGTGAGTACCATACAATTTTTATGGCCGGTGATACTGTTATGTTACGGTAGCTGAGGAGTGCAGGTAAAAAAGGCAATACACCAGAGCAGTTGGAATCTATGAGATTGCAGTACCCTGACTAACCACCACAACTAGAGGCAGCCGTGGAGCGTTCCTACGTGGTCCTAGACGCCTCGTCACAGCCTGAGAAACTAACTACACCTAAAGATAGAAATAGGAAAGCTATCTGCCCCGGAGCAGAACCCCAAAGATAATAGAAAGCCCCCAAACATGTAATGGCGGTTAGACAAGAGGAAATACTGACACAGAAAGAAAATAGTATGAGCAAACGCTGGGGCCCAAACTATCTAAATAGAAAAGGACAGGAAGGGTACTTACTGCAATCCCAGAAAACCCTGAAAAACACCAACTTACTAATTTCAAAATCACCTGAGATCACACGACCTCTACCACCTAAATTAGTTCTCTGGTGTAACAAAAACAGCAGCCACTGAAAAAACTGCAAAAAGCAAAAGTACAAAACACAGTGGCTGGACTAAACTGAGAGGGCAAAAGCCCCCGGAGGGGACCCAGAAGGCCCCCACAGAAGTGCAGGACAAAATGCAAAAATATAGCAAAAACACAAAATAAGAAATTGTCTTATCTGATAGCAGGAGATGCAGACACGACACAGCAGGCTACAAGGGAAACTGGAAAGAAGGATTCAGACCAGAACAATTGATCACCGGCAACCCTGATGGGAAAATGATTCCCTTAAATAAGACCAATCAGTAACACCTGATTCCCAATCCTCACTAGACCGCTTGTAACCACCAGAGGAGGCCTCTGCTCAGAACTCATCTCAAACCCATTCACAACAGTATTCCCTGTTTCAGAGCAAAGGAGACATCCATAAAATTTCCACTTGCCCTGAGTCGATCATAGCAGAGCTAGACACCCAAGCTGAGTCAACCCAGAGTTTGATGGAAAGAAAGCAATGAGAATTGTTTTTCTTACAACTCAGCTGGACACCGCTGAGGAAACTTGAAAAATGGCAGCGTTTACACAGTCAACGTCCTCAGAGGTAACGGAGTTTAAGTCCGAGAAATCAAGATCTGTTGCTGCAGATCTCTCTGGAGCCTGAGGCTCGGACCTGACAGATCCCCTCTCGCAACACTCACAATGAATGAGTGCTGCAGTAGTCTTACGAGAACGGCTGGGGCAGTTTATAATGAAGTGCCCTGACTTACCACAATAGAAACATAGATTCTCCTTAAAACGATGTTCCTTGCGTGCATCACTAACCCGTCGTTGTAAAGAGTCTACCTGCATGGGTTCAGGTTCAGGTTCCCGTGTAATCCTACTCAAAGGTTCCTTAGCTGGAGAGGAAGGTAGGAAAAGGTTAGTACGATTGCTTTCGAACCATCTCTCTTGCCTGCGTTCAGTCAGACGAGTATCAATACGGATGCAGTAGTTAATAAAGTCACCTAACGCAGTGGGAGGGTCGGCACGAGCAAGTTCATCCTTAATCAGTGGAGATAACCCCTTTCGAAAAATAGATTTTTTGGCGGAACTGTCCCAGGTGGTATCAAGGGCCCATCTCCTGAAATCCAAGGCATATTCAGCTACCGAGTGCTTACCTTGGCGCAAAGCTAACATGGCTGCTTCAGCTGTTGCACCTCGATTGGGGTCATCAAACACCTGCCCCATGGCTGAAATAAAATCATCAAGGTGATTCAAACAATCATCCTCAGTCTCAATCAGAGGGTTTGCCCACATTAAAGCCTTGTTGGTAAGCAACATAATTATAGTAAGCACCTTAGATCGTTCAGTGGGAAATTGTGAAGCATGTGCAGAAAAAAAAAGATTGCATTGATTAATAAATCCCCTGAATTTCTCACGTTCACCGCCAAAACGAAAAGGGGGCAACTTGGGAATCCCAGCACTCGGGGCTACGGCAGGAGCCTGGACTCGCCCTCTAGAACCTCAATCCTGGCTCGCAAATCCTGGGTAGTCTGTCCAACCACTTGCAAATTGTGATTATTGAGGTCCTGTAGATTTGTAAAACGGGTCTTTATATTCTGCAAATCTGCAAGGATATTATCAGTCACTCCGCAAAGTTCCTTTATGCGGGCCTCCATTTTCCAGATCTTTTAAGACAGGATTACTGGAAGAAGAGGAGAGAAAAAAAACAATAGTGTTCACCTGTGGCAACACTGCAGAGAGAAAAAAAAATTAAGGGAACTGCTCACCTGGAATGGTTGTGAGAAGTCACAACCACTATCATCACAGAAAGTTTCAACCAGACATCTGATATCCAGAGTTACAGCAGACAAAAAAGAGAAAAGAAAGGAAAAAAAAAACAATAGTGTTTACCTGTGGTAACACTGCAAAAAGAAAAAACTTAAGGGAATTGCTCACCTGGAATGGTTGTGAGAAGTCACAACCACTGTCATCACAGAAAGTACAACCGACGTCTGATATCCACAGTACAGCAGACACAGCCTTCCAGACCCAGCAGACACTAACGTTTTGGCTTCAGAATCTTGTAATGTATGTAGTACAGTTCATATAGCGTCTTGTGCTTGGGTGCGATGAAAACACGGATCACAGGTTTGATATAGAAAAGTCCTGTATTACTTCATACAAGTTGGCAGAAATAGTCACACAGTTTGCAGACACAGAAACAGGAGACACAGCAGGCCAGAGTAATCCAAGCTCAGCAATCACTCTCCAATACAGATTCAGGATCTTCTTCTCTGTTACCGTAAGTCCATGCAAACGTGGGTCTTTCAAAGAGCAGGGTTCAGAGTCCACAAGTGCTTCAGAGTTCCTCAGTAGGAATAGCTGGAGTACAAGGTCCAAGGCTTACAGGAGTCAAGTCACAGGTTCACTGCAGGCTAGATTCTGAAGCACTGATTGCTCAGCTGTGGCTGCTTAAGAAGCAAAGGAGAGAATCAGGGCGGGAACATGCAAGCTGGAAACTCCATTTTGACTGAGGGCAAGATAGCTGCAGCAAGACAGAAAGTAAAATGGCTGACGAACAAACTGAGTTTCAGGAATATATACATAGAACCTTACACATGGCCCATCCTTATCCTGTATGATGGCCATCCAGTCCTGAATGCAGGCCCCTCCTTATCTGGTATATGGGTCCATCCTTATTTGGTATTATGCCCATCGTTCTGGTAATTGTCCATCCTTATTCTGGTACGATTGTCCCATCCCGCTCTGGTATGATTTCCCACCTTATTCGGTATGTGGCCTATCCATCTGGAATGATGGTCCATCTATCTGGTATGATTGGTCCCTCTTATTCTGGATATTGGCCCTGTTGTGAATGGGTTTGAGATGAGTTCTGAGCAGAGCCTCCCTCTGGTGGTTACAAGCGGTACTAGTGAGGATTGTGAAGACTGGGAATCAGGTGTTACTGATTGGTCTTATTTAAGGGAATCATTTTCCCATCAGGGTTGCCGGTGATCAATTGTTCTGGTCTGAATCCTTCTTTCCAGTTTCCCTTGTAGCCTGCTGTGTCGTGTCTGCATCTCCTGCTATCAGATAAGACAATTTCTTATTTTGTGTTTTTGCTATATTTTTGCATTTGGTCCTGCACTTCTGTGGGGGCCTTCAGGGTCCCCTCCGGGGGCTTTTGCCCTCTCAGTTTAGTCAGCCACTGTGTTTTGTACTTTTGCTTTTTCCAGTTTTTTCAGTGGCTGCTGTTTTTGTTACACCAGAGAACTAATTTAGGTGGTAGAGGTCGTGTGATCTCAGGTGATTTTGAAATTAGTAGAGTTGGTGTTTTTCAGGGTTTTCTGGGATTGCAGTAAGTACCCTTCCTGTCCTTTTCTATTTAGATAGTTTGGGCCCCAGCGTTTGCTCATACTATTTTCTTTCTGTGTCAGTATTTCCTCTTGTCTAACCGCCATTACATGTTTGGGGGCTTTCTATTATCTTTGGGGTTCTGCTCCGGGGCAGATAGCTTTCCTATTTCTATCTTTAGGTGTAGTTAGTTTCTCAGGCTGTGACGAGGCGTCTAGGACCAACGTAGGAACGCTCCACGGCTGCCTCTAGTTGCGGTGGTTAGTCAGGGTACTGCAATCTCATAGATTCCAACTGCTCTGGTGTATTTCCTTTTTTACCTGCACTCCTCAGCTACCGTAACATAACAGTATCACCGGCCATAAAAATTGTATGGTACTCACAGAAGGGAAAAAATATTTTGAAGGAAGAAAAGTTGTCAGAGATATTTTTCTGTTTGTTGCATTTTTTTTTTTTTTTTTTTCCCTCTGTATCTCTGGGTGCTGGGGAGGATCTTTTCTCCCAATGGAGTTTGCACAGTTGTCTGGCCGTGTGGATCAGCTTGCCACTGAGGTTCAGAGTATTGCTGCATATCTTGCTAGGTTGCCTGTTGTGGAACCTAGGATCCCCATGCCAGATTTGTTTTTAGGGGATCGAGCTAAGTTTCAGAATTTCAAAAATAATTGTAAATTGTTTTTTGCCTTAAAATCTAAGTCCTCAGGAAACGCAGCGCAGCAGGTTCAAATTATCATCTCTCTCCTGCGCGGCGATCCTCAGGATTGGGCTTTTTCCCTGATACCTGGGGATCCTGTTTTGAGTGATGTTGATGCATTTTTTCAGGCTTTGGGTTATTGTACGATGAGCCTAATGTCACTGATCAAGCTGAAAAAGCCTTGTTGGCATTAAATCAGGGGCTTGATGACGCTGAGTTATACTGTCAGAGATTCCGTAGGTGGGCAGTCCTGACCAAATGGAATGACGACGCTTTGGCGGCCCTTTTCCGGAAGGGTCTGTCGGATAATGTAAAGGATGTTATGGTGGGATTCCCTGTCCCCTCTGGTCTCAATGATTCTATGTCATTGGCGATTCAAATTGACAGACGTTTGCGTGAGCGGAGAAGTATGCGTGGAGTGGTGTTGCCTTGTGAGCCAGCTGCTGAGCCCATGCAGTGTGATGGAGTGGTGTCTGGGGCACAGCGTCATGAGTTTCGAAAGCGCAATGGGTTATGTTTCTACTGTGGTGATGCCTCTCATGCTATTTCAGTCTGCCCTAAGCGGGGAAGACATTTTGCACGCTCAGTTGTCTTGGGTAGTGTTCAGACTAAGTTTTTATTAACTGTCACTCTGATATGCTCTCTGTCCTCATTTTCTGCTCAGGCTTTCGTTGATTCTGGAGCAGCTATTAACCTGATGGATTATGATTTTGCTAAGCGTTGTGGGTTTTCCTTGATACCCTACAGAAGTCTATTCCTTTACTGGGGATCGATTCTACCCCTTTGGCTGAGAATAAACCCCAGTTTTCTACTCAGGTGATAATGAGGGTTGAACCTGATCACCAGGAGTGCTGCAAATTTTTGGTTCTATATAATCTGCATGACATTATAGTGCTGGGTTTCCCTTGGTTACAGTCTCATAATCCTGTTTTGGATTGGAAATCTGTGTCTGTAACCAGTTGGGGCTGCCAATGTGTTAGTGCCAACACTCCTGTTTTTTCTGCCTCCCCCCAGGCTGAGGATGTTCCTGACTTTTTGTTTGATTTTTCTGATGTGTTTAGCGAAAGTAAATCTGCATCCTTACCTCCCCATAGGAGCTATGACTGCGCTATTGAATTAGTGCCGGGTAGTAAATTCCCTAAGGGTCGCCTTTTTAACTTGTCTGTACCTGAACATGACGCTATGCGGTCTTATATCAAGGAATCATTGGAGAAGGGTCATATCAGACCATCCTCTTCACCCTTAGGTGCCGGTTTTTTCTTTGTGGCCAAAAAAGATGGTTCATTAAGGCCGTGTATTGATTATCGTCTCTTGAACAATATTACTGTGAAATATCAATACCCGTTACCCTTGATTTCTGACCTGTTTTCCAGGGTGAAAAACGCTACTTGGTTTACAAGCTTGACCTCAGGGGGCGTATAACCTTATTCGCATTAAGCACGGGGATGAATGGAAGACGGCATTTAACACCCCTGAAGGGCATTTTGAGTACCTTGTGATGCCCTTTGGGCTCACTAATGCTCCTTCCGTCTTCCAGTCCTTCATGAATGACATTTTCAGGGATTTTGTGGACAAGTTTCTGATTGTTTATTTGGATGATATCTTGATTTTTTCTAATGACTGGGACTCTCATGTGAAACATGTTCGAACTGTATTCCAGATTTTGAGAGAGAATGCTCTGTATGTGAAGGGATCAAAGTGTCTTTTTGGCGTACAGAAGATCTCATTTCTGGGATTCATTTTGTCCCCATCTGTTATTGAAATGGACCCGGTCAAGGTTCAGGCCATCTGTGATTGGGTCCAACCTACTTCATTAAAGGCTCTTCAGAGATTTTTGGGTTTTGCCAATTTTTATCGTAAATTTATTGGTAATTTCTCTGTTATTGTTAAACCATTAACTGATTTGACCAGAAAGGGTTCTGATGTGGTGAATTGGCCTCCTGAGGCAGTCTCTGCGTTTCAGGAACTTAAGCAGAGATTCACTTCTGCTCCTGTTCTACGGCAGCCTGATGTTTCTCTGCCATTTCAGGTGGAGGTTGATGCCTCTGAAATTGGGGCAGGTGCCGTTTTGTCCCAAAAAGATCCAGAGACCTCTAAAAGTAACCCTTGTGCCTTTTTCTCTCGAAAATTTTCTCCTACTGAACGTAATTATGACGTGGGTAATCGGGAGTTATTGGCCATGAAGTGGGCTTTTGAAGAGTGGAGACATTGGCTGGAGGGAGCCAAACATCAGGTGGTGGTCCTTACGGACCATAAGAATCTGGTCTATCTGGAATCTGCCAAGCGACTCAATCCTAGACAGGCCAGGTGGGCCTTGTTTTTCACACGTTTTAATTTTGTGGTTTCCTTTCTTCCTGGCACTAAGAATGTTAAGGCGGATGCCCTCTCGAGGAGTTTCCTTGCGGACTCTCCTGAGCTATCTGATCCCTCTGTTATTTTGAAGGAGGGTGTAGTTCTTTCCGCCATCTCGCCCAATTTGAGACTTGCTCTGGAGGGGTGTCAGGAGGATAGGCCCGAGCGCTGCCCTGTTGGAAAATTGTTTGTCCCGGACCAATGGAAAAAGAGTGTGATGTCTGAGATTCATTGTTCCGCATTGGCTGGGCATCCCGGAATTTTTGGTACCAGAGACTTGGTTAGTCGGTCCTTTTGGTGGCCTACCTTGTCTCGCGATGTCAGGGAATTTGTGCAGTCCTGCGGGACTTGCTCTCGCTCCAAGCCTTGCTCTCGCTCTAGTGGTTTGTTGATGCCATTGCCTGTGCCCAAGAGACCATGGACCCATATCTCTATGGATTTCATTTCCGATCTTCCTGTTTCTCAGAGAATGACCACCATCTGGGTAATTTGTGATAGGTTTTCCAAAATGATACATCTTGTGCCATTACCTAAGTTGCCTTCCTCCTCTGAATTGGTGCCGTTGTTCCTTCAGCACGTGGTTCGTTTACACGGCATTCCTGAGAACATTGTGTCTGACAGAGGAGTCCAGTTTGTTTCCAGATTTTGGAGGACTTTTTGTTCTAAACTGGGTGTTCAATTGTCTTTCTCCTCGGCATTTCATCCTCAGACCAATGGTCAAACTGAGAGAACAAACCAGACATTGGAGACTTATCTAAGATGCTTTGTGTCTGCTGATCAGGATGACTGGGTCTCTTTTTTGCCTTTGGCTGAGTTTGCTCTTAATAATAGGGCTAGCTCTGCCACTTTGATGTCTCCGTTTTTCTGTAATTCTGGGTTTCACCCTCGATTTTCTTCAGGACAGACGGAGGCTTCTGTCTGTCCAGGTGTTGACTCTGTTGTTGAGCGTATGCAGCAGATTTGGGACCAGGTAGTGGAGAGGTTGTCCCTCTCTCAGGAGAAGGCCCAGCGGTTTGCTAACCGGCATAGGACTGATGGTCCTCGGTTTAAAGTGGGGGACTTGGTCTGGTTGTCCTCAAAGAATATTCCTATGAGAGTAGCATCTCCTAAATTTAAGCCTAGGTTCATTGGACCTTATAAGATCATGGAGATTATTAATCCTGTTTCTTTTCGTTTGCTTCTTCCAGGGACATTTAAGATCCATAACGTGTTCCACAAGTCCTTGTTGAAGAGGTTTGTTGAGCCAGTGGTTCCTGCTGCTGTGCCTCCTGACCCTGTTTTGGTTGAGGGCAATCTGGAGTATGTGGTTGAGAAAATATTGGATTCTCGTTTTTCTAGACGAAGACTCCAGTATTTGGTTAAATGGAGAGGTTATGGTCAGGAAGATAATTCTTGGGTGTTTGCTTCGGACATCCATGCTAGGAGACTTATCCGTGCGTATCATAGAACTCATCCTGACCGACCTGGTTGCTCAAATGAGGGTTCGGTGACCCCTCCTCAAGGGGGGGTACTGTTGTGAATGGGTTTGAGATGAGTTCTGAGCAGAGCCTCCCTCTGGTGGTTACAAGCGGTACTAGTGAGGATTGTGAAGACTGGGAATCAGGTGTTACTGATTGGTCTTATTTAAGGGAATCATTTTCCCATCAGGGTTGCCGGTGATCAATTGTTCTGGTCTGAATCCTTCTTTCCAGTTTCCCTTGTAGCCTGCTGTGTCGTGTCTGCATCTCCTGCTATCAGATAAGACAATTTCTTATTTTGTGTTTTTGCTATATTTTTGCATTTGTCCTGCACTTCTGTGGGGGCCTTCAGGGTCCCCTCCGGGGGCTTTTGCCCTCTCAGTTTAGTTCAGCCACTGTGTTTTGTACTTTTGCTTTTTCCAGTTTTTTCAGTGGTGCTGTTTTTTTACACCAGAGAACTAATTTGGGTTTTGGAGAGGTCGTGTGATCTCGGGGTGTTTTTTAATTGTAGAGTTGGTGTTTTTCGGGTTTCGGGGATTGCAGTAAGTCCCCTTTCCCTGCCCTTTTCTTTTAGATATTTTGGGCCCCAGCGTTTGCTATATTTTTTTTCGTGTCAGTATTTCCTTTGTCTAACCGCCATTACATTTTTGGGGGGCTTTCTATTATTTTTGGGGGTTTGCCCCGGGGAGTTTGCTTTCCTTTTTCTGTCTTTAGGTGTAGTTGTTTCTCGGGCTGGACGAGGCGTCTAGGACCAAACGTAGGAACGCTCCACGGCTGCCTCTTTTTGTGGTGGTTTGGGTATGCAATCTCATAGATTCCAACGCTCTGGTGTATTTCCTTTTTTGCCTGCACCCCTCAGTCCCGTAATCAAAACAGGCTCCATCCTTCCTGGTAGACGGGCCCCCACCCCATTCCTGGAATGATTGGTCCCCCCTTATTTGGTAGATTGGCCCCATCCTTTTTTGGGGTATGATTGGCCCCAACCCGTTGCTGGTTTTATTGGCCCACCCTATTCTGTTATGATTGGGCCCCCATCCCTTTCCCTTAAATGATTGGTTCCTTTTTTGGGTTGATTGGCCCCACCCCGTTTTGGATGATTGGTCCCATCTTATTCGGGTTGTTTTTCCCCCACCCCTTTCCCTGGCATGAAATCCCCCCTCAAAAAAGATGAAAAAAAAAAACATTAAAAATTTCCTTTTCTCCGCCCCCTTTGCAGGTCCTCCCCCGGTGCCTGAGCTGTTAATGCTTGTAAGCAGCCAGGCAGGGACTCATGCGTTGCTCACAAGCAGAGCACAGCTGCCAGAATACTCACCGGGACTGTTCATGGAGTTTTGCGGTGAGTATTCATTCTCTTAATAGCGCGCAGTGTCAGTCCCGGCTTCCTGCGTTGCAGCGGGCTGTGTGCTGATACTTAACAGAAATGAATATTAGAATATTAAATTTTTCTAAAGTATTGCCCATGATCCAGAAAAAGAAAATTTATTGTCCCCACGCCCCTGGGGTGCAATGCGTAATATTATTTTTCTTTGAAACGGGCACAGGAGTTGCCGGGGCTGGGGCCGGCTCCTGCCTCTGCGACCCGGCTCTGCCAAAATGCTCCCTCAATCCCCTCACGCCAGAGCCCCTACATCCCGGCTATAAAAGCACCCCCCAAAATTTCCCCCACATTTTGGGGGGAAAAAAGTGCGTTTTTAGTCCGAAAAAAGCGGTACATTGATCTTTTCTCATTATTGCCAGCTCATGGGGAAAAGAAAATAAATTCGATAGGGAAAAATGACAGGTTTTTGTCCGAAATCCTTTAACAACTGGTCCAAACATTTTCGATTTATTCTGCTGTTCTTGGGAGAAATTTCCAACCTATGCGTGGGGTTTTTTAAAAATTGAAATTCGGGCTTTGGTAATTTGGGGAGGGGCCCGGCTTAGTTTCGATTAAGGTTTTTTGAAAATTTTTAGTTCATTCAAAGTCTGTGGGGGTTAAGGATGGGCCTTTGGTTAATATGATGCTCCCGCAGAGGCACTATTTAGCAAAAACCCCTTTTTTCAATGTTAAAAAAGGGGATTTGCTTTGTGTTCAACGAGAGTCTTGCAAACGGCTCCATAATTGCAGGGGTTTTGTAATAATTTTTCATTCTGTGGTGGGTCCCATCCCTTTTCCCAAAAAGGTTTAAAAAAAAATCCTTAAAATTCTGCGGGAACTAACAAGAGCTTAGTCTTAAAAGCCCCCACCCCGTTGATTTGGAAAAAATGTTACCATGGCTAGAAAATTCCCTAGATCTGGGGGTGGGGAAAACTGTTAACCAATTTTTTTCCAGGGGTTTTTTTCAAAAGCCCCTTTTTAAAAGGTTTTTGGGTTCAAACTAGAAAAATCTTTTTCTCTAGCTGAATTTACTAAAATTTAGAGGGCAAAAAATTTAAAAAGAATTTTAGCAAGGGGGGGGAGCTGGCCCTTTGCACACCCCCCTTTTTCCCGATTTTCATATGCCCCCCCCCGCGGGGAATTGTCCTAAGAAAGAGTCGGGTTTTTTTGGGGCTTTTTACATCATTTGTCATACCCCCCAAGGGTCACTCGTGGAATGAGGGGTTTGATAAATTTTAGTTCAGTACACTATGCCTCTTTTGAGGGCTGCTGTGGAATCCCAGGAAATTCGGTAAGAATGAAATTAAAATGCCCAAAAATGGGATATTCAATCTGCTTTTCAACTTCTTCCAGTGAACCCATCTTTTTTTAAAATCTTTGGGGGTTTTTTTTTGAAAAAAAGTTTTTCTTTGGTAAGCGTCCCTGGGGGTTTTTTCCCTTTTTCTTGTTTTTACTTCGAAATGTTTTCATCTTTTTTACACTGGGTTTTTTCAATTAATTCTAAAAAAGGGTGCATCTTACACTACCTTGAGGGGTTTTTTTGTTCGTCATTCCCCCCGAATTAGAGTATGTGACGATCTCCTTAATAAATTTGTTTTTATTTGAGCGAGATTGTGGTCCCTATTGGATTCGAAAAAAATTTGTAAAAAACCCTTTTAAGTCTTTGGGAAATTTTCCCTTTGTATAACTTTAGGTTCTTCAAAAATGGAGTCGGTCCCCAGGGGTTAAAATTTTTAAAAATTGTGAAATGCACTTTTAAAATTCTCGCTGGGAAAAAAAAAATCACATTAAAAGAGTTTCAATCCCTTTTTGGGGTTATTGACTTTTTTTTTAGAATGGGAAGGGTCTTTTTACGCTTTTATGATGCCTAAAAGGGCCATGATCCCCTGGTTCTCACATTAGAATTGGTCCCAAAAATTAAAGGGATATTATGATCTGGCGGTTTTCCTTTTTAATTTTAAGGAAATCCCCCGGCAGAGCTCTTTTTTTTGTTCTGTTTCATTCCCTTTTTTTTATTTTCAGTGGATAGCCCTTTTTGGTTTTGGATTATTTTGCGTTTCCCCATGGTCGGGGCAACGTGGCCCGAGTCAGGGGTTTTTTTAAAAAAAATTTACGGGGAATAAAAAGGGTGTTAAATTTTTTTTCTCTTTTTTTGTGTATTTATCTTTTGGGCCCCTTTTTTTAAGAAATGGGGAAAATTTTTTGGGGTTTTCCTCTAATGGGCCAGTGTGTTTTTTTGCTTTAAATTTATTTTTGTCTTCTAAGAATTTTTGGGGCAGCTAGGTTTCTTAGATATTCGGTTTATTTTTCTTAAAATTTTAAATTTTTGGTTAAAGGGCAGGCTATGCCTGAGTGAAAAAATTTTAAATCTCAAATTTCCCCTTTTTGTCACCCCCAGTGGTCATATTCCGTCATTTGGGCCCCTCAGACACCGACGGGAATCGACCCCATGCCTTCCTCATATTTGGGATTTTTAAATTTTGGGGTTTTAATTTCCCTTTTTTAAAAGGGAGAAGTCTTAGTAATAAATCATGGGCTGATTACTCAGCTGCAAAAAAATTGAATGGGTAAATTTCTCCCCTTTTTGGGAAAAAATTTTACTATGCAGAATCTTCTCCTGAACCGGTTTTAAAGGGTTTTGGGGATTTCTTTAATTAGAAAAGGGGGCAGTCATATTCATCTTTACCCAAATCTATGGGGGAAGTTTTTTTTTTTTTAAAAATTAGCTGGAAAAAACCTTTAAAAACCCGGGTTTTCCCAGTAAAGCAATTTTTGAAGAGTTTTAAGGGAGGCAGATACTAGACCCCCGATTTTCTTTGGGTTTTTTAAGGAAAATTTTTTTCTGACGTTAAAAATTTGTGTCATTAACTTTTTTTAAAATTTAAAAAAACCCTTTAAACTTTTTGACTTGTGTGCTTTTTATGGTTGGCGCCTATTTACACTTGCTTGGGTGTGCTGGTCCTTCTTTTTATCTATTTTGTTTTCAAAGCCTTTTGGACATATGCACTCCCACTCTCAATAGCCCCAGGGAAAATTTTAAACAGATTAGCTGGTCCATTCCGGCCCCCTAAATTGTAGGGTTTTTGCCCAAGAGAGGGACATTACAAACAGGGACCCAATTTTTGAACGGGCCCTTGACGTGGGGAAATTGGGGACACTTTTATTGGCCAAACTATGCGCTAAGAACCTTTCCCCTTTTTTTTTTTTGCAATTTTTTCAGATACATATTTCCCTATATAACTATATAGCGCTTTTTCAATTTTTTTCCCGTTTTGTATGGCCCCGGGAATGCAATTTTCCCCCGCTCTAGAGTAATCATTTTTTGGTAAGTTATGGTGCAAACCCTTAAACTTTTTGACGTGTAAAAATTTTTTTTGGTTGGGGCCTATTCACACTAGCTTTTGGGTGTGCTGGTCCTTTTTTTGTCTATTTTTTATCTTTCCTTAAAAAAATGTCATCAGTAACTGATCGGGGGTGGTGAAAAACCCCGGGGGGACTGCCCATAAGCTGTTCCTGATTTCCAGTGGAAGCTGGATGTGTAGCTGCCCTAAAATGTTTTTCCCCCCCAAATGCATTGTGGCCATGGCTGGGTAATGACATTTTTGCCCCCCAGTTTTCAATCTATAAGAGGGGTAGTGCAGACTCAGTCACAGACACTACAGTCTTTGGGCCCAAAAATTTTGAGAATGACACAAATATTTTTATTTTCACATGAACTGCTGCCCTCTGGGTTTTTATGGGGTGTTTGACAATGTTTTTATCACAGACAGAAAAATAATTGCAAACAAAATGAGTAACAAAAAACTTATTTTGACAGTTAGAATGATTAAAAGCAGCAAGCTTTTTGCAGTGTTGCCCCCTTCTTCAGGACCCCTGCAATTCTCCCTGGCATGCTCTCAATCAACTTCTGGACCAAATCCGACTGATTGCAGTCCATTCTTGCACAAACAATGCTTTCTTTTGTCCAAAAAATTTTTTGGTTTTTTTTTGTCCAAACCCCTCTCTTGATGATTGACCACCCAAATTTCAATGGGGTTAAGATCTGGGGGGTTTCTAGGCCATGGAAAACCCCAAAAACTCTATGTTTTTTCCCTGAAACCATTTAAATTTTTTCACCTTTGCTTTATGGCAAGGTGCTCCATCATGCTGGAAAAGGCATTTTTGATGCCAAAAAAACCCCCTTTGGGGGGGTTGGGGGGAAGTTGCTCTTGGGGACATTCTGGTACCATTTTTATTCATGGCTGTGTATTTAGGCAAACTGTGAGAGAGCCGATTCCCTTGGTGGAAGCAACCCCCCCATGAATGGTTTTAGGATGCTTAACATTGCATGAGAAAAAAATGGTGGGACGCTCACCCTTTTCCCTTTTCCGAATGGGCGTTTTTCCCCCTGTCCCAAACAATCGAAAAGGGGGGGCATCAGAGAAAAAAAACTTTACCCCAGTCCTCAGCAGGCCCCTGCCTGTACCGCAGAATAAACAGGGCTGCCAAAGATTTTTTTTTTTGGGAGAATGGCTTCTTTGCTGCCCCCTTGAGACCAGGGCCTTTCTCCAAGGTCTCCCCCTCACAGTGATGCAGATGCACTACACCTGCCCGCTGCCTTCCGAGCAAACTCTGCACTGCTGGTAGCCCGAAAACCCCCAGTGAAAAACCTTTTTTAAAAGACGGTCCTGGCGCTTGCGGGGCTTTCTTGGGGGGCCCCCAAGCCTTTTTTGGGAACAATGGAACCTCTCTCCTTAATTCTTGATGATGCGATAGATTGTTAACTGAGGTGCAATCTTTCTAGCTGCGATACTCCCTGTTAGGCCATTTTTGTGCATTGCAATGATGACTGCACGTGTTTCTTTAGAGATAACCATGGTTAACAGAAGAGAAAACAATGATGCCAAGCACCAGCCTCCTTTTAAAGTGTCCAGTGGTGTCATTCTTACTTAATCATGACAGATTGATCTCCAGCCATGTCCTCATCAACACCCACACCTGTGTTAATGGAGCAATCACTGAAAAGAGGTTAGCTGGTCCTTTTAAGGCAGGGCTGCAATGATGTTGAAATGTGTTTTGGGGGATAAAGTTCATTTTCTAGCCAAATATGACTTTGCAAAGTAATTGATGTTAAGCTGATCACTCTTATAACATTCTGGAGTATATGCAAATTGCCATTAGAAAAAGTGAAGCAGTAGACTTGTAAAAATAAATATTTGTGTCATTCTCAAAACTTTTGGCCATGACTGTTACCCTTGTAAAAAAAAAAAAAAAAAAAAAAAAAAAAAAAAAAAAAAAAAAAAAAAAAAAAAAAAAAAAAAAAAAAAAAAAAAAAAAAAAAAAAAAAAAAAAAAAAAAAAAAAAAAAAAAAAAAAAAAAAAAAAAAAAAAAAAAAAAAAAAAAAAAAAAAAAAAAAAAAAAAAAAAAAAAAAAAAAAAAAAAAAAAAAAAAAAAAAAAAAAAAAAAAAAAAAAAAAAAAAGGGGGGGGGGGGGGGGGGGGGGGGGGGGGGGGGGGGGGGGGGGGGGGGGGGGGGGGGGGGGGGGGGGGGGGGGGGGGGGGGGGGGGGGGGGGGGGGGGGGGGGGGGGGGGGGGGGGGGGGGGGGGGGGGGGGGGGGGATATACTCATGTATAAACCGACCCGTGTTTTAAACCGACCCCCTAATTTTTCCACAAAAAACTTGGAAAACTTATTGACTTGTGTATAAGCCCGGGGGTATAAATTGCCGTCCTGCTCTGGGCTCCCCCATCCAGCTCTGTGCGCCCCCATTCTCCTCTGTGCTCCCCTCCTCCTGCTCCATTATCCTGTCCTGCTCCGTGCTTTCCATCCTCCCCCGTCCTGCTCCGTGCTCCCCCATCCAGCTCTGCACTCCCCATTCTCTCTGTGCCCACCCCATCCTGCTCCGTGCTCTCTGTCCTCTCCCCGTTCTGCTCCATGCTCTCCGTCTCTCCCCCGTTCTGCTCCGTGCTCTCCGTTCTCCCCGTCCTGCTCCGTGCTCTCGCCTCCCCTGTCTGCTCTGTGCTCTCCATCCTCACCTGTCGCTCCGTGCTCTCCGTCCTCCCCCGTTCTGCTCCGTGCTCTCCGTCCTCCCCCGTCCTGCTCCGTGCTCTCTGTCCTCCCCCGTCCTGCTCCGTGCTCTCCGTCCTCCCCCCGTTCTGCTCCGTGCTCTCGTCCTCCCCCTCGTCCTGCTCTGTGCTCCTTGTCCTCCTCCATCCTCCCCCCATCCTCCTCATCATACTCACCCTCCCCGTGCATCGCTGAAGTCCGCCGGCAATCCTGCGTTCTCCCCGGCTTCCTGCAGCTCTCCAGCGCTGAGCGGTGACATAATACCGCTCATTAAGGCCATGAATATGGAGTGCCACGCCCATGGGAGTGGCGTCGCTCCATATTACATGACCTTAATGAGCGGTATTACGTTCCCCCCGCTCAGGGGCTGGAGAGCTGCAGGAAGCCCCGGGGGGAACGAGGGTTTCCGGGCTTTACGATGGCACCCCGGGGGGGAGTTTTATGTCCCCCGCCACCGGCTCCTCCGCCTGGGGATTTCCCCCCCCCCGCTTGGTTTCTTCCCCAAGACTCGTGAATAAAAACCCAGGGGGGGATTT
>JARQOD010011309.1:0-23927 GCA_033576555.1 Oophaga sylvatica
TCTTGGAGAGGTTAAGTTTCAGATAGAGAGCGGACATGATGTTGGAGACTGCGGACAGACAGTTTTATTGGGCTCACATGCCAAACTAATTATCACAGGTATCTGAGATTGATTTCAGTGATCCAAAGAACCCTGACACACAATACCATCAATGGGTTTCATTTACAAAAAAAAACCAAAAAACGCTATGACACTTAAAACCGATTTGCATAATAATTTGGAACATAGTGTATGTGCAAATTACTATTACAGACTAAAGGTACTGCCACACTAAACGCTCCCGCTAACGATCACAATAACGACGCATACTAATGCGATCGTTTTTGTGATCGTTTTAATGTCGCTAGTAGCTGCCACATTTAGCGATCTCGTTAATGACGCATAAGCGGTTAGCGATCTCCTTAACGACTTTGCGATGTAAAAAACAGCGCACATCGTTCACAAAACGTGCCAGACACAGCGATATAGGCTCACCAGCGGGACGCCAACGATCAAAATACGGTCCAGAACACTAGTGAACGATCAGCGAGATCACAGCAGGGGCCACGTCGTTGCTACATGCCACACACAACAGCGTCACTAACGAGATCGCTAAATAGTGACGTTTTTTAGCGATCTCGTTAGCGACGCTGTTTAGTGTGGCATACCCTTTACACAGTATGTTAAATGGTATGCAAGTCTGTCTTCTTGACCCACCAGACATAAACACTTAAATCCACAAGCCAATATACATATAAAAAGTAATATCCTCTTGGTTTGCCAAAACATGGTTGTCTGGGAAATTAAGATACAATCTGGTTTCTTCCCACAAGGGTAACAGGAGAAAATAGACCTTACATTTTGTTGTGCAATTTCTGCTAAGCATGCCGATACCCCATATGTGGAGATAATCTACTGTTTGGGCACACAGCAGGGCTTGGAAGGGAAGGAGCGCCAGGAAAAAACGCATACATATAGTTTTTAGTATAAATATCTAGAAAGGCCCTTATTTAGACAGACGCCCCCTGAGGAAGACAATATGAAACGTGCATTGGGGTGGAGGGAAGCACTGCCAGACCCCGCAGCAGCATGCTGGACCTTGCTTGGACCTTCACTACAATAGGTAAACTAATCTTCTCTCCGCTTGATAATGAGTACTACATCTGCATGCAGCACTTTTATATTCAAGATCTTTAATATATATTGTGAACACATACGTTCAGGCACTTGTACCTCCTGCTGCATGCCTTTGCATGTGAGTACATCAATGCAAGGTTGGGCTTTTCTCTTTTTGCATACTAGCCTATTGTTATAGTGAATGGGACTCTGTCTAAATATTGTCCTTTCTAGATATTTATGCTAAAAACTATATGTATGCGTTTTTTCCTGGCAGTTCCTCCTCACACAAGAGGCATCTTGTCAATATTAATTCTCAGCTGAGTTCTTTCATTTTTTAGAAATTTGTTAATAAAATATTGTGTTTTAAACAAACACAATTGCGCAAGTGGTTATCTTTTGTATGCCCTGGTTAGTGCCATTATTCCAGGTCATACTATTGGATTTGTCTATATTCATGAAACCCCAATTTTTGGACTTTATATCTCTTTGATAATTTCTGCTTAATGTAGAAATACCCCATATGTGGTTGTACAGTACTACTTTGCCATATGGTGTGACTCGGGAGGAACGGAGTGCTATTTGCCTCCTGGAGCACAGATTTTCCTAGACTAGTTTGCGGATTCCAATATAAAGAGCCTCTAAGTGCTAGAAAAGCAGAATCCCCCTGAAATGACCACATTTTGGGAATTATAACTCTTTGGGAATTTATCGACAGATGTAGTGATGATTTTGACTCCATGGGTGTTTTCCAGAAACAGGCAGCAGTGGATGTTGCTGCGTGAAAATTGCAAACTGCCATTGTAGTGACCAGTATGCTGTAGTGCCCAGTACATTGTAGTTACCAGTATGCTGTAGTGCCCAGTACATTGTAGTTACCAGTACATTATGCCCAGCTCATGCTTCTGGAGACACACACCCATAAGTTAGGAGGCTCTCATCACTACAGAAATGCCAAACATGTGGATGCTATATGTGGGTTAGGTACACTGTGGGGCTTAGAAGGGAGGGGGATTTGGATTTGGGAGTGCAAAATATGCTGAACTTATTTTGGGAAGCGTGAAGCGATTTAGCTTTTTCAGAGCCTTTGTGCTACCAGTAACGTGGAAGCCCCCTATATTTCCATTAACAGATGACGGAATTAAGTGGGGACTTGCTTTTTTTGGTGGATTTAGTTGAAGCTTTTATTGGGAACATTTTACATAACGTTAGGGATCACATTTATCCGACACTCTACGCTGAGTACTTACTTTGGGGTTTCCATCTAAATCTCCGAGTGACGTGACAGATGAAACCCCCGAGAGATCCATTCACTATAATGAGGCAGCAGATTTACTCTGGACTCCATCTGGCCTCTGTTCAGCCGAGTCCTTTTCAGAAGTGCACAAAATTGTGGCCGACGGCACTTTAAAGAAATTTTAAAAAGATGGACACCGCCGGATCACAGGTCAGACACCATCCACAGTGCCTCCATCTGCGTCATTATAGGGGTTCTGTCTGAATCACGTATTTCAGAGATTTACACAGAAACCCGGATGAAAGCGCTCAGCGCAGAGTGCAGGATAAATGTGCAGAGGCAGAATTAAAAAATCAACAGTGTGTGAAGAATTGATTTTTTTTATTTTTTACGCCGTTCCTCGTGCGGTATAAGTAATTAGGCAATTTTATTCTTCGGGTCGGTGCGATTACAGCAATACCAGATTTATATCGTGTTTTTATGTTTGACAGCTGTCACACTCTAAAAGATGCTTTTTATTGGGAAAACTAGTTTTTGCATCACCATATTTTGAGAGCTATAATTTTTTCATATTTTGGCTGACAAAGTCATGTGAGGGTTGTTTTTTGCGAGACGAGCTGATGTTTTGATTGCTTTGTATTCCAATTTTTCGGAGACACAATAAACAAAAAACAGCAATTCTGGAATTGCTTTTTGTTTTTTATACCATTCAGTGTGTGGTAAAATTGATAAGACAGCTTTATTTTTCGGGACTAACAATTTTTTAGTGGAAATCTGACCTTCTGATTTGCCAGTAAAACACAATTTTAGCACAAACGATATGGAGTAGCTAATTGGGCCTCCTGGCTTCACCTCAATATTAGGCCTAACATTTTTTACATGAAAATCTGGCCTTCTGATTTGCCACTGAAACATAGTTTTGGAACAAACGATTTGGAGTAGGTAATTGGGCCTTGTAGCTGCACCACTATATTAGGCCTAACGATTTTTACGTGGAAATCTGGCCTTCTGATTTGTCAGTAAAACAGTTTTAGCACAAATGATTTGGAGTAGCTAAATGGGGCTTCTGGAGACTGCCACACAGTTTATGCACAATTTACTTTGATGCTGGAAGATCGATTTCACACAGGAAAGTATCCTAACTATTTAACTGACAAATTCACTTTCAGCAGTACCACCACTATCACAGGAGTGACCTCTCTGCACTGTAACACTGAGACAATGGCGCCAGCAAAACAAGATGTCTGATTTTTATATAGCCAGGGACATGTGACTTTGTCAGCCAATCACAGTAAATCATAACTTTATGGATGGTTTCTGTGCCCTGATTGGCTGCTGTAATCAACATACAAAGATAAGGTGAAAAAAATTGCATGCTGCTCCTGTAACCTATCCACACACTCTTCTGACCTCTCCACACCCCTCCCTCATCAAACATGTCCCTCTTTCACCCTGCTCATCATACAGCGCCACTATCCTAGCTAAAGTAATTAACAAAAGCATTAGGGGAAACGCGATGATTTACCGAACTGTGACTGAATTTTGCCCACTTTGAGTAAAAAAGCTTGTGAAAATGAGCATAAATCTGAATGTGCTACGTTTGAGCTGAATTTTAGATTGACGAACGTTTTCTGAACCCTTTTGCTCATCTCTACTGATGATGCCTCTACACTATGACATTTCTTCAGATATTTGTAGACAGCTATTAAGTCTCCTCATAGCCTTCTTTTTTGCAAGCTAAACATTCCCACATGTGAATGAAGACACTGTGTTCTCTGAAGGGCAGGGGAATAGTGCAATAATTAGTGACTGCAGGTAGCAAAGAAATATGGAAGACGTTTAATGCAAAATGGAGCTGCATTGCAGAAAATGGAGTTGGAGATTTGGTCAGGATTAATGGTATCCTCAATACTAAGAAATACTGGCAGACACTTATGCATCATGAAATACCACGAGGAAAGCGTCTGATTCCAAATTTATTCTGCAGCAGGACAATTACTTCAAACCTGCAGTCCTGCAAGTGATAATATGGCCCTGAGAGAGCCCTGATCTTAACATCATAGAGTGTGTGGGGCACTACATGAAGAGAATGAAGGTTTAGTGCAAGCCTATATCCAGGGTCATATTCTCCACTAGGCACCAGAGGGCTGGTGCTTTTTAATTATTTCCCCTTTCCCCTTCCAGACCAAATATCAAAACTGGTGACTGCCAAGGGGTTGGTGGTGACTGGTAAGGAATTTTGGGGAGAGGAAGTGGTTGACAGTTCCCAGCATTCATTTGTACAGTGTAGCATAGTGCAGGATGCATCATGTCAGGTTCCTTTTAAAAAGAAACTGCTGATAAGGCCGGGGTCACACTAGCAATAAATACGGACAAGTGCTATGCGATAAAATATCGCATAGCACTCGGACCAGTATTCATCTATGGGGCAGCAGTTTCAACGTGCGAGTGAAATCGCAGCATGCTCTGATTGTTACCGACACTCTGCCGAGTCTCGGCTCACTCGCATCCACATAAGTCTATGGGTGTGAGTGAGACAATGCACATCACTCGGATATCATCTGATTGCTGTGCGATATAGGCTGACTCCGACAATGGAAGAGATGGAGAAATTCATTTCAACTCCTCTTCAACAGCTGTGCTCCGATCCGCTCTGTGCGAGAGGCTCAGAGCACAGTCGCATGACACTCGGTTCCCGCTGGCAGCAGATCAGGAGCCGAGGGTCATTAGCATTTCGCATCCAATGCTTTCGCATCGGATGACATATGCCAGACTGACCCCGGCCTAAGAGTGATACCAGTATGTCTCATATTAGTTGCCGTATTGTGGATAAATCATCTTTTATCACTTTATATAATGACCTCTTCCAGGCTCTGGGGAGGACGCTGCCTGGAAGATAACTCTGCCTCCAGAGATTATTTTATATAAATATATATTTTATATTTATTTAAAAAAAAATGATATGGACCAATTGAATGACACCACTTGAAGTTAAACCCTTTGTTTCTTGATGAGTAATCCAAACGATTGGATTCGAATATTGCTTTTGCAATAATTATCGAACACAGCCGAGCGTCATTAGAGTCAATGGGAGTAGAAATCACGAGTATGTTCGGAACCGATCATAAGACATAGATTTGGCACGAATAGTGTTCGAATATGGCCTGACTATGTCAAAATCAGATTCGGGGCCAAAATTAGAACAAATTCACTCATCTCTACTTATGACTTTGTGTGTATTTTTGTCATGCTTTGAACAGTTTCCTAATACAAATAATATAAAATGTTAATGTTGCACAAAATGAATAGACAGCATTGACAAACCCTCACCCTAAAAACCTAAACTAACCTATGAATATTATATTCTATGAAGATAGCAAAAATACTGTATTTAGCAAATTGCAGAGTTTTATTTTCTTTAAGCTTATTTAGATTGAAGAAAAAAAAAAGAAAATTCCCTCCAAGAATAAACACAACTAATATTCTGTGACTTATTTTGCTTCTGGTATGGAATGTGAATTTGAGGGTCATTAATTTTATCTTGTTTATTACTATAGACAGAAAAATTTAATATAAAATAAACATGGTGTTCTCTGCTTTTCTCTGTAGGAAACTTTCACAAGGAGTCACTTCATAAAAGCTTTCTGTAATCTCTATCCAGAGAAGAGCCATGCAGAACCCTGCAAACAACTTATTTAAATTTCTACATTTTATCATTTTTGTTATTTAAAAATATCAAAATAGATAGAGATGTTTCTTAGAAATTATACTCTTGTTTCCGCTTTCAGACACATTTTCAGACACGTCAGGCATGCATGTTAAAAATCAGCATTCCTCACTCTAATTTGCTATACACCCACTCGTCATTAATATAGAAGTACAGTTTATTTTGGAAAACTTCCATCTTTCACAAACTCATTGTCATGAGCAAAACAGCCAACAATAGACCACTAATGAAGGGGCTATTGATGATATAATGCAGGACAGTAAGGTGGCTCAGTGGTTAGACATTGCAGCATTGGGGTCCTGGGTTCAATCCCACCAAGAACAAATTCTGCAAGTAGCTTGTATGTTCTCTCCATGTTTGCGTGGGTTTCCTCCGGGTACTCTAGTTTCCTCCCACACTCCAAAGACATAGTGATAGGCAATGTAGATTGTGAGCCCCAATGAGGATAGTGATGATAATGTCTTTAAAGTGCCACAGCATATAATGGTGCTATGTAAGCCAAGCATAATAAAAAAAACCATAATAATAAATGAAATATCTAATAATTATTGATCAGGAAAGGAAAGAAAATGTTACTGTTTTGTGGATTTTACCCTTTTTGTTATGGAAAATCAAGTGTCTAATATTGTACATGAAGTAATGTTCTTCACAAAAGATTAACAATAGAAATTTGTGTTGGGTCTTTGTCAACAGTGGTACCTCAAAACTAACTCAAGAAGTCTCCTAATAATCTCTTTACTCCCTCAAAATGAGCATATTCCAAAACATTTCTACCAATAAATCAATTTAATAGCACCACTGGGGACTAATGGTATTATTTCCAACAAAGTTACTGGGAGCAGTAGTGGTATGTTTCCAAGACTGGTGTCAACATAACCAAACCTTGGCAGAAGGCAAATCTTATACATCTAGGACAGTGTTTCCCAAACTCTAGTCCTCATGGCCCAACAGATAATGATTTCAGGATTTCCTTATTATTGTTCAAGTGATGGAATTATTATAAAGCTAGCAGAAATTGCCACAGATTATCTCACCTGTACAATACTAAGGAAATCCTGAAAACGTGGCCTCTTTGGGTCTGTGAAGACTGGATTTGGGAAACACTGGTCTAGGAGAAGAAGGATGCCATGACACTCTACAAAAATATAACCTTATCATGCTGAGGCCTTGGCAGACTTTAATTTTAAGCCACAGGCACACATAAATCTTATGCCAGTACGGAGTGCTCTACCAAATTTATACTTATAGATCTTACCGAGATTTATTGCCACAGTAGTGAGGAGACCAAGGAGCATCACCTGTCAACTATGGAGCCTCTTAAGCTTTGTTGGCCCATTGCCTAGCAAACAACGCATGCAAAAAGTTCTTCACTAGGGAGTTCTAAAACACTTCTAAATGAAAAATTACAAGATGGAAAGTGTATTTTTGAACTAAACCAGAGTTTCTCTAATGGAAGAGATTAATTAATGTTATCTATGAGTTATATTTAGTATGTGAGCATTATCCTCTTTAGTAATCAGTAGGTATAATCTCCCAAGCAGAGGACAGTTAGGATATTTCACATGGAGAAAGTGCAATGTGAAGACACCCTTAGTAATGTGCCATGTTGCTGTTTTATCGAGTGAACGTACATCTAGAATAATCAAGAATGTAATCTGCAATGTGCTACAATGTTTATTTAGAGGAACATTTAATCAGCAACTGTGCAGCAACAGATGTTCTCTATTTGTACCAAAGGCGAAAGGGGAACATCATAGTTGAAGGAATTCAATAAATGGTGCACATTTTTTTAAATTAAGGAATAGATAGGAGGCTTTGTAGTCAGTTATTTTATTGCTAGAGGTAAGACTTTACACTGTATAGCACATACAGATAATAATGTAATGAAAGGCTAAGCCTGAAGTATATGTTATTTATAATTGCCTTACATTGTTATATGTAAGCTGCTATATCATAAAAATGTCTGCACCCGTTATCACCACCAAAGCCTATATATCTCTAGGTCCACCTTAAACATCATTACTTTTTGTTACATATTCTCTTTTTTTTATTCTAGTAAATACTTGCATTTTCAATAAAACACTTATAAACTCTGCATTGTGTCCTACAAGTGTGGGCTTAACATGGCTACAATATTGCTCTTCCTAAGTAATAGGGCACTTTACCGCACATGTGTATTGGTAGCACTGATTAAACTTATTAAATTAAACTGATTACATTTATTTTCAAAGTATAGGGTGGGAATGCCCCATTGACAAGGTGTGGGGTAATAACCAATTGTTAATTTATTCATTAACTTCCTGGAGAAATAACAAGGTGCACTTCACAATGCAGAGTTCTAAGGAAAAAAAAGAAATGTTATTGAATGGAGACTGCAAACAGACATGTCAGGAGGTCTCACGGGAATATATTACTAAAGTAGAGTCACCTAATAGTTGAGTAATTGAAGTGCATCAATTTTATTAATATACAGCATATCAAAATATATCAAGACAATTTAATATTCAAGTCATCAATAATTAATCTTAAAGTCTAATCACATTGCCTTACAAAGGAATATAACATGCAGTTATGAAGACCATTGTCGTAAACCTCTCCCAGCATTATCCTCCACTCATGAAGTTGTCTTTTCAGATGTACATAGAGCTTTACTATATTATGTGACTTTCACTAAAAGCTGTGTGTTCCATAAACTACATCTGACCATTAAAATACAATCATGATTAATGATAATTACTTGATTTACAGTGAGCAGGAAAGCCCATTACTATTCTCAGACTAAACAGCATATTTAGGAGCTGAAGCTGTTATCTTTGCAACTTTAACACTAAGAAGTTAATGAAAGTTTACTCTCAGTCCTATGTTTAACCACAAATTAGATATAGAGAGATGGATGGATACCATGACCAGGTAATAGATAGAAGATAGATAGATAGATAGATAGATAGATAGATAGAGTATGATAGATAGATAGATAGATAGATAGATAGATAGATAGATAGATAGATAGATAGATAATAGATAGATAGATAGATAGATGATAGATAGATAGATAGATAGATAGATAGATAGATAATAGATAGATAGATAGATAGATAAATAGATAGATAGATAACAGATAGAAAGATAGATAGATAATAGAATGATAGATAGATAGATAATAGATAGATGATAGATAGATAGATAGATAGATAGATAGATAGATAGATAGATAGATAGTGGATAGATAGATAGATAGATAGATAGATAGATATAGATAGATAGATAGATAGATAGATAGATAGATAGATAGATAGATAGATAGATAGATAGATAGACGTATCCATAGATTAAACATGGATTAAACACATGGAAGTGACAATAGTTTTCATAACATTATATTGTTTCATTGTAACAAAGTAACACAGCAAACACACATGCTGTCAATACAAAAATGTCAAGACAGAGGTAAATTATGTCAAGCTTAAGTTTATTTATTTACTTGAGCAAAACTCAAGGGAGAAACTATACAAGAATATGATTTTTTTGGTGCGTTATACAGAAGAATGAAAAAAGAAACACTTACTTGGTTCACAACTTGAGGACGCAAGCAGATAACCTATAAGAAACGTCAGTGAGTATCCAACATATTCATCATATAGCAGGTCATAAAATATAAAAAGTTACAAAAGGATATATTGTGAAGAGTCTGTTCTCTCCCTACCTGAAGAACAGAATCTGGCTCTCATGTATCAGCTTACAACTAGAGTTGAACAGAGCTAGAGGCGAGCATCTGTGATGGTCAAGGAAGCAGTTAATTTTGTGATCCTTCACTCCCAGCTGTACTGCAGTTAGAACAGATTTCTCCCTTATCCTTTCCATCAGAGGCAGGGCACGCCTCTGCTGATCTCATCTTACTCTGTCTAAGAAAACACAGGATGGACAAACATTTAAAGACATAGCAATACTTTCATGCTCACAGGAAATGTATTCTGCTATGAAACAATAATTGAATTACTTATAATCTACATTTCAAAACATCTACATTAAGTACACTAACACATTTTGTTATGAATGGAAAATTAAGTTTGAAATAGGCTTTCTGTCATGTGTTTGAGCTCAAGCCCTTGAGCCTGTGCTTTGTGGTTGGCTTCTCTGTCCGCTGAGCCATGGCAGATACATTTTTTCTCCAGGTGCTTAGCTTATGTTGTTCTTTTTGCAGTTTTTTTAGGCTAACGGGTGTTTTCAGTAACTCATTTGTCTGTCCTATCACCTTTCAGGTACAGCTTTATATACCTTTCTCCTGCTGGTATTTCCTGCTGGTCATAGTTTCTTTTGAGTTTCTAGTTAGTGAAAGATCAGCTAGGGTTTATCTCTTTGCTTTTTATATTTGTTACCCTGCACCTATGTTCTGTTTCTTTGGGAATTAGGTGGCATATTTTCTAACATTACGGATTTAACCCCTTTGTATTTCGTGGTTTATTTTACTCACTCTGAGATCTTTTCTTTTTTCAGCACACACTCCTTTCTGTAAGTAATTTGCACACTGCTCAACCCTCTGGTTCTTTAGGAAGTAGCATAGGTCCCAAGTGAGTAGGAACTACGATACTTGGACCACCGATGGGTCCCCTGAATCAAACTTGACAGTCTCCTAGGCATGTATGAGGCTGACAATTTTCATTGAGTAAATCATGGCCAGTGCATGCATCATGGTCTGTACTCAATCAGTGTCACACAAATGTGTGAATCTGGCCTTATAAGTGATACACTGATTAGCAATAACATTAAAAGTGAAGTGAATAACAAATGGTCAAATGGCAGAATATACAGTGGGTTTGGCAGGTATTCAGACCCCTTTAAATTTTTCACTTTTTGTTTCTTTGCAGCTATTTGGTAAATTCAAAAAAGTTCATCATTTTCTTATTAATGAACACTCTGCACCCCATCTTGACTGAAAAAAGCAGAAATGTAGAAATTTTTGCAAATTTATTAAAAAAGAAAAACCGAAATATCACATGGTCATAAGTATTCAGACCCTTTGCTTAGTATTGAGTAGAAGCACCCTTTTGAGCTAATACAGCCATGAATCTTCTTGGGAATGATGCAACAAGGTTTTTACACCTGGATTTGGTGATCCTCTGCCATTCTTCCTTGCAGATCCTCTCCAATTCCGTCAGGTTGGATGGTGAACATTGGTAGACAGCCATTTTCAGGTCTCCCCAGGATGCTTAATTAGGTGTAGGTCAGGGCTCTGGCTGGGCCAGTCAAGAATGGTCACAGAGTTGTTCTGAAGCCACTCCTTTGTCATTTTAGGTGTGTGCTTAGGGTCATTGTCTTGTTGGAAGGTGAACCTTCAGCAAAGTCTGAGGTCCAGAGCACTCTGGAAGAGGTTTTCATCCAAGATATCTCTGTACTTGGCCGCATTCATGTTTCTTTCAATTGCAACCAGTCGTCCTGTCCCTGCAGCTGAAAAACATCCCCATAGCATGATGTTGCCACCACCATGTTTCACTGTTGGAATTGCATTGGGCAGGTGATGAGCAGTGCCTGGTTTTCTCCACACATACCGCTTAGCATTATCACCAAAAAGTTCTATCTTCGTCTCATCAGACCAGAGACTCTTATTTCTCATAGTCTGAGAGTCTTTCATGTGTTTTTAGCAAACTCTATGCGGGCTTTCATATGTTTTGCACTGAGGAGAGGCTTCCGTCGGGCAACTATGTCATAAAGGCCCGACTGGTGGAGGGCTGCAGTGATAGTTGACTTTGTGGAACTTCCTCCCATCTCCCTACTGTATCTGTCAAGCTCAGCCACAGTGATCTTGGGGTTCTTCTTTACCTCTCTCACCAAGGCTCTTCTCCCACAATTGCTCAGTTTGGCTGGCTGGCCAGGTCTAGGAAGACTTCTGGTGGTCCCAAATTTCTTCCAGTTAAGGATTATAGAGGCCACTGGGCTCTTAGGAACCTTGAGAACTGCAGAAATTCTTTTGTAACCTTGGGCAGATGTGAGCCTTTCCACAATTCTGCCTCTGAGCTCCTTGGCCAGTTCCTTTGACCTCATGATTCTCATTTGTTCTGACATGGACTGTGAGCTGTGAGGTCTTATATAGACAGGTGTGTGCCTTTACAAATCAAGTCCTATCAGTGTAATTAAACACAGCTGGACTCCAATCAAGAAGTAGAACCATCTCAGGAGCATCACAAGGAAATGGACAGCATGTGACTTAAATATGAGTGTCTGAGCAAAGAGTCTGAATACTTATGACCATGTAATATTTCAGTTTTACTTTTTAATAAATTTGCAAAAATTTCTACATTTCTGTTTTTTTTCGAGTCAAGATGAGGTTCAGAATGTACATTAATGAGAAAAAAATGACCTTTTTTGAATTTACCAAATGGCTGCAATGAAACAAAGAGTGAGAAATTTAAAGGGGTCTGAATACTTTCCGTACCCACTGTAAATCCCGATTAATTGTTCTAAGGAACAGAACGCTCATGCTAATGATAATTCTGTGCACATAAATTGTTCATCTAAAAAGGCTAGTAAAAACTGAAGATTGGTTTGTATATAGCCAATTGGTGAACATTTTATGGCCTCAATTGACACATGTGGAAGGTGAAAAAAGCAAGAGGTACACACTTAGCAAGAGGTACACACTTAGACTATCTGTCTCATTAGAACCGATTCACCACATTACATTGTAATCAATTTTTATAGCTATGTCCTACCATAATAGAAGAAGGGGCCTAGTAGCCAACACTAAAAGAAAACTAACAGATCGGTGGAATCCAATGGCTAGTATCCTGAACACAGGAAAAAGAATTTAGAAAATAAATAGGTACTATTTATGTTTTATAAGACTGCAGACAATGAAGAAGAGTAAAATTTACATTAGTTATGCAATTTCTACTGACTGTCCAGACAAGTGAAGCAATGCCCCCAAAGGGATTGGAAGCTGCATATATAGACCTGTGAGAGAGAATGAGAAACTTATAGAGAATGTGGTATGGTAAGTCATCATCATCCAAGAGCCAAACCTCAGTGAAAGGTATAGTTATATGAAAAAGTTTGAGCACCCCTATTAATCTTAAGCTTAATGTTTGATAAAAATTGGTGTTTTTTGCAACAGCTATTTCAGTTTGATATATCTAATGACTATTGGACACAGTAATGTTTCTGCCTTGAAATGAGGTTTATTGTACTAACAGAAAATGTGCAATCTGCATCCAAACAAAACTTGACATGTGCATAAGTATGGGCACCTCACCAGAAAAGTGACATTAATATTTAGTAGATCCTCCTCTTGCAAAAATAACAGCCTCTAGTCGCTTCCTGTAGCTTTTAATGAGTTCCTGGATCCTGGATGAAGGTATTTTTGGCCATTCCTCTTTACAAAACAATTCCAGTTCAGTTAAGTTTGATGGTCGCCGAGCATGAACAGCCCTCTTCAAATGATCCCACAGATGTTCAATGATATTCAGGTCTGGGACTGGGATGGCCATTCCAGAACATTGTAATTGTTCCTCTGCATGAATGCCTGAGTAGATTTGGAGCGGTGTTTTGGATCATTGTCTTGCTGAAAGATCCATCCCCTGCGTAACTTCAACTTTGTCACTGATTCTAGAACATTATTGTCAAGAATCTGCTGATACTGAGTGGAATCCATGCGTCCCTCAACTTTAACAAGATTTCCGGTGCCGGCATTGGCCACACAGCCCCAAAGCATGATGGAACCTCCACCAAATTTTACTGTGGGTAGCAAGTGTTTTTCTTGGAATGCTGTGTTTTTTTGATGCCATGCATAACGCCTTTTTGTATAACTAAACAACTCAATCTTGGTTTTATCAGTCCACAGGACCTTCTTCCAAAAAGAAATTGGCTTCTCCAAATGTGCTTTTGCATACCTCAGCCGACTCTGTTTGTGGCGTGCTTGCAGAAACGGCTTCTTTCGCATCACTCTCCCATACAGCTTCTTCTTGTGCAAAGTGCGTTTTATAGTTGACCGATGTACAGTGACACCATCAAGTTGATGCTGCAGCTCTCTGGAGATGGTCTGAGGATTGTCCTTGACTGATCTCACCATTCTTCTTCTCTGCCTTTCTGATGTTTTTCTTGGCCTGCCACTTCTGGCTTTAACAAGAACTGTCCCTGTGTTCTTCCATTTCCTTACTATGTCCCTCACAGTGGAAACTGACAGGTTAAATCTCTGAGACAGCTTTTTGTATCCTTCCCCTGAACAACTATGTTGAATAATCTTTGTTTTCAGATCATTTGACAGTTGTTTTGAGGAGCCCATGATGCCACTCTTCAGAGGAGATTCAAACAGGAGAACAACTTGCAAGTGGCCACTTTAAGTAGCTTTTCTCATGATTGCATACACCTGGCTATGAAGTTCAAAGCTCAGTGAGGTTACAAAACCAAAAAAAGTGCTTTAGTAAGTCAGTAAAAAGTAGGTAGGAGTATTTAAAACAAGAAAATGATAAGGGTGGCCATACTTATGTACCTGTCAAATTTTGTTTGAATGCAGATTGCACATGTTCTGCTAGTACAATAAACCTTATTTCAAGGCAGAAACATTACTGTGTCCAATAGTTATTAGATAATTACCGTATATACTCATGTATAAGCCGACCCGTGTATAAGCCGACTCCCCTAATTTTGCCACAAAAAACTTGGAAAACTTATTGACTCGCGTATAAGCCGGGTGTAAAAGTTGCTGTCCTGCTCTGTGCTCCCCATCCAGCTCTGTGCGCCCGATTCTCCTCTGTGCTCCCCTCCTCCTGCTCTATTATCCTGTCCTGCTCGTGCTTTTCATCCTCCCCCGTCCTGCTCCGTGCTCCTCCATCCAGCTCTGCACTCCCCCATTCTCCTCTGTGCCCACCCCCGTCCTGCTCCGTCCTCCCCCCGTTCTGCTCCGTGCTCTCCGTCCTCCCCCGTTCTGCTCTGTCCTCCCCCGTCTGCTCCGTGCTCTCCGTCCTCCCCCCGTTCTGCTCCGTGCTCTCCGTCTCCCCCGTTCTGCTCCATCCTCCCCCTGTCCTGCTCCGTGCTCTCCTTCCCCCCGTTCTGCTCCGTGCTTTCCATCCTCCCCCGTGCTCCCCCATCCAGCTCTGCACTCCCCCATTCTCCTCTGTGCCCACCCCCGTCCTGCTCCGTGCTCTCCATCCTCCCCCCATCCTGCTCCGTGCTCTCCGTCCTCCCCCGTTCTGCTCCGTGCTCTCCGTCCTCCCCCGTTCTGCTTCGTGCTCCCGTCCTCCCCCGTTCTGCTCCGTGCTCTCCGTCCTCCCCCCATCCTGCTCCGTGCTCTCCGTCCTCCCTCGTTCTGCTCCGTGCTCTCCGTCCTCCCCCCGTTCTGCTCCGTGCTCTCCGTCCTCCCCCCGTCCTGCTCCATGCTCCTTGTCCTCCTCCATGCTCCCCCCATCCTCCCCCATCATACTCACCCTCCCCGTGCCATCGCTGAACGTCCCGGCCGGCAATCCTGCATTCTCCCCGGCTTCCTGCTGCTCTCCCCGGCTTCCTGCAGCTCTCCAGTGCTGAGCGGTGACGTAATACCGCTCATTAAGACCATGAATATGGAGGCCACGCCCATGGGAGTGGCATTGCGTCCATATTACATGACCTTAATGAGCGGGTATTACGTCACCGCTCAGCGCTGGAGAGCTGCAGGAAGCCGGGGAGAGCTGCAGGAAGCCGGGAGAACGCAGGATTGCAGGGACGTTCAGCGATGGCACGGGGAGGGTGAGTATGATGTCCCAGCCACCGGCTCCTGCCGCCGCATCCCTCTCCCCGCTGGTTTCTGCCCTATGACTCGTGTATAAGTCGAGGGGGCATTTTCAGCACAAAAAAAGGTGCTGAAAATCTCGGCTTATACACGAGTATATACGGTAATAGGGGTGACCAAACTTATTCATATATCTGTATCAGGGTCTATACCAGACTGACTGAGGTGTGACAGAGAAACCCTGGACTGCTATCGACTGTGGGTGACCCACAGGTCTAAAGGACAGATGCTACTATTGATATTCAGGTGGGTTGTGATTGTGTTGTAGAAACAGAATCTATTCAGTTATTGCCACCCCACCTTGAGTTAATAATCTATGGCATTGAACTCTGATGCTTGTCATACTTCTCTTACACAAACAGCACTCCGTGACAGTAATTTTGCCAATCATCCCCAATCTTAGGAAGTCAGTCAGTGCTGAGGTACATACTGTACAGTAAATTCATTGGGAACCTGCGAAAATTGACCAGAAAGAAAATGCATTTCAGCAAGCTCAGTATTCCTTATCCCATATGTGTACAATGATCAGGGCACCAGTAAACAAGAAAAAAATCAACTAATAAACAGATCACATTCACACTCATGATTTGTCACTAATGTGTCATTTTGTTCCATTATATGCTAAAGCGAATGGACAGTCCTTATTTCTGCATAAAACATAAGAAATACAAATTGCATGAAAAAATAGAACATTCTCTGACTTGAATTTCCAAATGTAACCTGAACATTTTCTTTCAGTATGAGGAACATTCAATAAAGACATTTCCAATATTGTACATTTGTACCGACACATTATTAAATCCACCGGTAATGCCTAGATTATTGCAAACGGTAAATTGTTTTGATTGTCCTATTACGTTGTCAATTTTGTAATGTGTTCATTAAGTTTTCATCTTCATTTGCATGAGGTCACATTATGAATAACATTATGAATAAGTCATCACTAACAGCTGCTGCCTTGCAATCAGTCTACTGAGGTGGAGTAATTGTCAAAATTACTAAAAAATAACTAATGACAGTACAACTGTGGCATCTAGGCTTTATTATCTCTTTGGAAATGGCATGTTGTGCCTGATAATATAAAACTTTTTCTACTAATTTCACTTATTGGCTACTTACAATCAGTTTCTTGCACTTCAAATATTTCAATCGCTTTCAATTCAAACAACCCAAATTATACATTTTTACTTCAATCCAAAATGAAGACAAGTATAAAGATAGCCAAGAGTTAGGCTATTTTCTAAATGAAGGGTAGCCAATTTGAAGTCTGCAGTTAAATGAATGTTTAATAATCCAATCAAATGACCACCCAAGACCTTGTGTGCGGATTATCCTTAGTCAAGTTAAGAAAATTCCATTATGTGTAAGCTACACTTTTACCAGTCAGCCCTTGGGTAGAATTCTGCAAAGTCTCAATTGGATTATTATTTTCTAAACATGGTAGTGACTAATGACAATAATCTATAAAGCTTAAATAAGTGAAACACATTGCAACTATCAATTCTTATTGCAGTAACCATACCGGACTCTCTATAGCAAGCTATGATAGCTGTTCTATAACTACATTACGTCTGATGTCACAAGTCAGCTTTTTGGCTCCTATAAATAATATATATTGTAAAAATGGAACGTGACATAATTATCTGTACCACTGCATTGATAACGATGTTATTCAGACAGATCCTTAGATTTCTAAACCCCCCCCCCTTCACAGACACGCCCTTACTCTCTCAGTGTGAAAGAGAAAGGGAGAGAAATCTAAGGCACTTACACAGCACATGATGCTTCCATTTTTCATAATTAATCAAAAAATGCCCATGTACAAGGCAAGACTTCAAATTTTGAGGATTTATTTAGAGAGCCAGCACAGCAAGCGATGCTTCCAATTTTCAGGAATGACCTTGGGTGCCTACGCAGCTATTCATCTTCCTATTTTGATATATTCAGGATTGATCTAGAACACCAGTACAGCAAATGATGCCTCTGGTTTTCAGGATCAATCTAGGATTCCCACGCAGCAAGCAATGCTTCAATGCTTCAGGATCGATTTAGGACACCCTCGCAGCAAGCAATGCTTCAAGTTTTCATTTGCGATCTAGGATGCCCACACAGCAAGTGATGCTTCTAATTTTTAGGATCGATCTAGGTGGCCCACATAGCAAGTGATGCTTCCAATTTTATGGATTGATCTAGGATGCCTGCACAGCAAGTGATGCTTCCAATTTTCAGGATCGATCCAGGCTTCCAAATAGCAATTGATGCTTACATTATTCAATTACAAGCACAGCAAGTGATGCTCCTAATTTTCAGGATCAATCTAGGGCTACCAAAAGAGCAAGAGTAGTATAGGAGGGGTACCATTCGTCAAACTCAAATCTGACAGGTCGACACGCCCCCTATCATTTAATCCGTCTCCCTGTCAGATTGATCCAGGTCGTCATGTCCCCTGGCTGAACTTTGCTCAGGCTGGGAAATCTGGTCTGCTGGATTTGTGAATTTCAAATTTTATTCAGTGACTTTGATTAGTCTGTGGAGTTTTTAGTGTATTAAAGAGCAAATCTTGATTTTATTCTTTTTTTTTTTGGGTAGATGCTTTTAAGGACCCAGTAAATGTAAAGCTATTTTCTAGCAGAGTCTGTAGTACAGACTCCAGTATATAAGAATTTTTAGTGAAATACAGACTCTTAAGGGTATGCCACACTAAACACTAACGGGATCGCTAAAAAACGTCACTATTTAGCGATCCCGTTAGCGATATTGTTCAGTGCGGCAGCTTCCAGTGACGAGATTCCTGCTGTGATCTCGCTCTTTCGCTGGAATCGTTCCGGACCCTATTTTCTCGTCGGCGCTCCCGCTGGGTAAGTATCTTATCGCTGTGTGGCACCTTTTCTTAGCGATTTAGCGGTACTTTTGTACCGCTAAAGTCGCTAAGAAGATCGCTAGCGGCGATAGCGTCGTTAACTATATCGCTAAATGTGGCCGCATTTAGCAATATAGAAACAATCCCGCTAGCGATCTCATTAGTATGCAACGCTAACGAGATCGCTAGCGGGATAGCTTAGTGTGGCAGTACCTTTAGTGAAATACAGGCACCAGATCAAAGACTTGTTTACATCCATATGAGGAGCTATATTAAAAAACCAACGATTATTCTATAGTACCATCCAGTATAAAACACCTTATAACACATTTGGGATTATGACTCTCATCTTATAGTTTTTATTCAGTGTTTTATATATATATATTTTTAGCCTGCCATTGTATCTACACTTATATCAGGACTGGGAAGAATGTGATGACATGGGGTTAGGAATCTCCAACCTAGTTTCTGGTTTAGATGAAATGCATGTAAAGCACTACTGTGGTGGATAGATGTATCAAGCTATACAGTATATAAACACCTTATAACACATTTGGAATTATGACGCTCAACTTATAGTTTTATTCAGTATATATATTTTTAGCTTGACAGTGTATCTACACTTATCTCAGCAATTCATTGTATACTAAGAAGAATCTTGGCATGTTTTGTTAGAGCTCGGTAACTTATTACTAATCTGTGTGTACAAGCCTTGTGTTGTGTTGTGTATAGCCCCAGGCATGTTGGGGCATGTTAAAACTGACGAGACTTATAACCCCGTCTCATTGTACGGGCATATTATGTTATGGCCGTGTTACAATATTACAGACTGGTTTATTCGTATTTTAAAAAAAAAAACAATGACACGGTATTGTAAAAACATGGTTACAAGATTTTATTGTAATAAATACAGCTCAAAGACATTTCAAACATTTAAAAGTACATACAGAATGATATAAAAAGTGTCACATGCACAATTAACAAATAGCAGCACACACACGATAAAATAGATAATTAACAAGTACATAGGGTACATCGTGAGCCACATGGTTGGCAGTATCGGTAGAGACCTTTTTTAGGTAGTAGAGTTCCCCTTGTGGTGCCTAATGACGGCGAGTGCAGCGAGTGAATTGTGCGGGGTGCGGGGTCTAACCTCATCGATGTAGATACACCACCGCTGGAGGACATTTTTAATTCGTCTAAATGTTGTCTAGTAGTGTGATTACCCACAACAGTAGAGGGTATATTCAGCTCGGCCATAGCTCGCATAAACGATTCCCAACCCTAGGTAAATTCCTGACGGTCAGAGGTGACCCTGCGTTGTACTACGTACTAAATCCACTAAGTTAGACCGGGTATTACAGAGCCTTTGAAAATAAATTCGTCTTTATCATTCCAATCTGTCACACTCTTATTCTGGAGTAGTCTGTTTAGTAAAAATTCAGCATTCTTTTTATATCTTTGGTTTATATGACCTACAATTTCAGCGATCTCGTGATTTTTTTTATCGGTGATGGTATTTGGCGGCTGTTGATGCTCAGGATCCTGAGGGCTAACGAGATTTAAAGTTGTCAGTTCTTTTGAGCTGCGTTCGTATGTACCAAGTAGCGCTCCAGCACGGTGCTATACATTTTAATTTCACATCGTCGGGGATGTCGCGTCGCTGTAAAAACGGAGCTAATCTCATCATCGAGGCGTCGAATAGGGAGTTTCGCGTATGCTCTCGGGGATTGGTTTTCCTTAGCTTATGTAGCTCATGTTTGGGGACTAGATACATTTTCTCAGCATGCTCCATTATTTGCCCGCGAGCAGACTCGTTATTATGGGTATTGCAAAGCCTTAAAAGAGGACCGATAAAGCCACCGGTCTGATTCAGTACCCGTTTCTTTTTTCTTTATGGACTGCGCTCTATCGCTAATGGTTCTTATAGCTTTACGCCACTTCTTTCAGTATGCCTTTTTGGCGCTCTTTCACGGGATTCTGCCTTTTAGATGTTTAAAGCAATCTCACCTATAGCGGTGATTAAATCCACGCTCGCATTGCGCAAAATAGATTTCGGCGGATGGGGTTGCCTTCACCAGGGTTTTTTTAAGAGAGCCCAGTTACGCTGGAGTCTCTCGGACATCTTTACAGCACACGCATACAGCGTGGAATGTGCGATCTCGCATAAAATTCACTTTTTAGAAGCGATTTTCTTTGCACATAGACAGCTGGTAACGCCGGTGGAAAAAAACCCAGTCCGTAAGCGGTGATCCTCCGGTGTATTAGCTCTCAAATCGACCAGCAATACCCATAAGGCTCCCGCGTAGCATCCTCAAGGCTTCTAGGAAAAAACGTGTTTTTCCGGGGTACATCTGACGAGCTGTGTTAAATTTGAATTTATCTCGGGTTGTTTAAAAAGGACCAGGTACTTGTGTTTAAATTTATGGTGCGGCTTTTCTTACCCTGACAAAATATGTTTGTACAGGTAGAAAAATACTGAGATTTCTGTGTGCACAACTTGGTGAACGCTTTTTCTATCTCACAATTTCGCTAGCGCTATCCATGAGATCATCAACAATCGCCAAATCACCTTGCCCGGTGGGAATAATTCATCATCTACGAATGTATTCGGCCAGACCCCCACAAATCTGTGTTGAAAAAGAGAGCGAGATTTCATCTATAGTTTCTGCCAGCATGAATAAAACCAAAACAAATTAATCCGGCTTGTTGAGAAAAAACTACTTTCATATTATACAGCAATTGTTTTACAAAATAACTCTTCCAGAATTAGACGGCCCCGATAGAATGCCACGAGAGCGGGTTTTGTAGCCGCGTATTCCATCACAATACTGTGCTAATAGCCATACGGCAGGGTGGTGAATTCGTCTAGTAGCGACGCTTTGTGTAGACACACTTCTGGGTTTTTGTAGGACACGGGATTCAATATTCCAATATTTTTTTATCTCTCACAATGCCCTGCTGCTGTACGACGATGCGCTTCTGAGTTTCAGGGTCTGAATTACGGGGGTAGTCCAGAACTAGATCTTTCAGACTGCTAAAATTGATAGATTGCGAGTTACCAAACATTTAGCGTTATTTCCCTTCACTTTTAAGACAGTCTTTCCCGTGTTGAGCTTGTACCCATAAGTTTTGGGTCCTGCAGAAAACAAACTCTGTGATGTATGTGCCCGGGTATCTCACTCGTCATTCCCCCAGGTAATCGCCTAGAGGCGGCTGCCACTCACCTTCCCTTGTGCACAAAAATAAACTGAATCTGTGTCGTGATAAAAGGCACCTCTCCTGCAGCCTGTCCAGGCAGAGAATAGAGCCTAGCCGCGCATACCTGTGGTAAAGCAGGCTATAAAGATGTTTGTGTTTCTGTTGACTGTGTGGTGCCCCTCCGCATATTTCCATTAATGGTAGCGGTTTCGTCATCGATAAAATCCAGCGTAGAAATGTCATAGTAGGGCAGGAAGAGATACCTAAAAGCTCATCAGGATCCCTAACAATCTTGGTGCTTGGTTTTTGAAAGATTGCTGTCTGAAGTAGTCACAACAGATGCCTGTAAGGCGAGCTATTACGCGCTCGCCGGATGCAAGTAGACACCGAGATACCAGATGGTGCTAACCCGTTATGACTAAATATGATCGGATCGGCCTGCATAAACCAACTAAAAACAGCCCGTTATAATAGGTCCAGAGTTATAAAACGAGCTCTAAATACTGGTCAGTGCTCGACGCGCACTATGCGCTAGGCGGGGGGGTGGAGGCTTCTGTCCTGCTATACCACCACAGACAGCCCCGGAGCCACCACACACAGATGCTCCTGTCTCACATAGCCATGATGTCCTGAAATGCGCCATGCAGAGCACAAAGCTCACAAGCCTCTGCTGCGGAGTGCTAACTCTGCTGATGATGTAGGGATCAGATCATACAGTATTTTTACAACACTTCCATCATCACCAGAGGGACAACCGTAATTTCAGTGCACGCATACATACCGATCATTTTAGGTTTGTAAATTTGGAGCGTGTACGATCCTTTGTCGAGGCTGTGAACATTGTTCACGACAGTATTCAGTCATTACTGGATAGAGTCATTAGAGACATTGAGCCGGGCGACTTTGTGCATTAAGGCTTGAAGGTGGCGACGCTTTTTAAGACCCCCCATTTTCACTACAAAGCAGAGCCGCGAGGATTTTAATTCTGATCTTTTTTAAATGCTGTTGCTCGCACACTTCAAAGTAATGCGAATGCTTGGCAAGCAACACCCTAAAACTAGTCTCACTACCGTTAAAAACCGTCGAGGCGGTGTAAAAAGACGTTTGAAATCTATAGCGAGCAGTCGAATCATTAACAAAGAGGCAGTGGCTGTATGATTTTAACAATTACAGTACAAAATCTGTGTTTGGCGCTAGCGTGTGCGCCCTGTTAGAGGACGCGGATGTCAGTGATGCGGTTTTTACTGAATCGCTCTAAAAACATACACACGGCTCTGGGGGATCCCTGATGAGCGATTAGGTGAGTTTTTAGCGACATTCCAGCATTTGAGAACTATTTGGGTGTCACCATTAAAGTACTACAGTCAGGTGATTGGCGCTACTTTCAGACCGACAATGCAACTAGTGGTTAAGCCCGTATTCATACTGTTCCCATGATAAACACTACTATGGTATCAAGAATATGAAAGGCTTTATCGGGAGCGATTACTTTTGTGAGCTCGGCAATTCACTGTATACTAACAAGAACACCCATTCATGTCAATATTTTTGTAAAGCTTGTCAAAGAGTGGATTGTGTGGAGTGTGCAGGTGTACAACAAACTCCGCGTTGCCCCGTATGTCGGGTTCATTGTCGCTCTAGTGAGTGTTTAGAGCGCCACAAACAATTAGCTCTGAATGATCCGCCATTCTGCAGGCTTAAAATATTTTGTGATGAGTGCCAGCGCTTTGTGTTCAGGAATAGCGAGGCGTGCATGAATGTGGGGGCTCCGCTGCACCGTATGTCGTGCGTGAATAAATTTGACGCCCATCTCTGTTACATGCGACGCTATGTAGCGGGAGGAGAAACAGATTGTTATATCTTTTACGTTTTGAATGTATGCAAGAGGACAGGCCACACATCCCAAATTACATTTATGCCACAACTCTGAGTGGTGACAGTCCTGGGAGTTTGAAGGTGATAGCTGCCGCATGACTTTTTACTGTTCTTTACCAGCGGGGGAAAAATTTTTAGGGTATTTACATTTTAGCCCACAATCAGGGCGCTATGA